>RJWM01026181.1:0-28410 GCA_004363535.1 Dasyprocta punctata | reverse complement strand
TGGATGACTCTGCTTTTATTTGCATAACTTGTACACGCAGTACTGTAATGTGTAACAATATAAAACTACTGTACTACACAGTGAAAAGCATAATACTATATAAACAAAGTATACTATACCAAAAAAGACACTGAGGATCTATAAATAAGATGTACGGAACTGTACAAAATAAAAAACTGAGTCAGAAGCCTAATAGTTCTTAAACAGGTAGGTTTTTTTTTTTTTTTTTTTGTACCAGGGATCAAACTCACAACCTCATGTTTGCCAGGAAGGCACTTACACCACTAAACTAAATCCCCAGCTACAGGTAGGTTGTTAAGTGAGAAATATTTGTACCACACAAACATCAACTGTCAGGAGGCTGGATAGGCTATGCTAGTGTCAGACAAAATAGACTGTGGGGGTAGAGGCATCGCTTGGAGTGCTTGCCCAGAATGTTTAAAGCCCCAGACTGGATCTACAGCAACATGTGTGCATGCACACACCCACACACCCACACACCCACCCACCCACACACACACACAGAACCACATGGCTTCACTGGTGACGTCTCTCAAACATTTCAAGAGTTAATACTCATTTCCATAAATACTTCAAAAAAAAAAAAAGAGCACGATGGGGAGGAGGAGGATGAGGAGGAGTAGCAGCAGTGGTGGTGGGAACAATTCTCAACTCATTGTTTCTATGATGCCAGCACTGCCCTGATACCAAAACTAAAGACATCATATGAAGAGAAACTACAAACCAATGCAAAAATCCCAGACCATAGCCAGGCATGGTGGCTCATGCCTGTAATCCCAGCACTTGAGGAGGCTGAGGCAGGAGGACTGTTCTGAGTTCCAGACATGCCTGGGCTACAAAGTGAGGCTCAAGGCTAGCCTGAACAGCATAGTGAGACCCTATCTCAAACAACACAGACACACACACACACACACACACACACACACACACACCCCAAACCAAACACTAGCAAACTAGATCCAGGAATGTATATAAAGAGTCTCATATGTATCATGATCAATGGGAATTTATTCCAAGAATGCAGGTTTAGTTTAACATCTGAAAATCAATCGTTCAAATATATTATATCAATAGAAGGAAGGATAGAGCACACACAATCACTACAGAAAAAAGCATTTTAAAAATCCAACAACTAAAAGAAAAATCCAACAACTTTCATGATAGAAGAATTTTAAATAAATCAGGAATAGAAAGGAATTTCCTCAACCTGATAAAGGGCATTTCTAAAAAATCACTGCTAACATCATACTTAATGCTGAAAGACAAAATATCTTCCCCATTGTCATGACTTGTGTCTAGATGTCCCTCCAAAGCCTCATGCAGTCATGTGGGGCTTTTCAGAGGTGGCTGGATCTAGAGTATATGCTGCTGGTATCAAGGGTGTGAAGCTGGCACTGATTCACAGTGCAATGCTAGCATTAAGGGTGGGAGCACTATAAGGACAGGTAACCTGGAAAAAATATAAGAGACAGAAAGAGGGCTGCTGTTGTCATTATTTGTCACTTGTTGTTTGTTGCTTGCTGTTTTGCTACTTTGCTACTTTGCTGCCCTCTGCCCACCATGAACAGTTTTTCCTCTGTGATGCCCCTCTGCCATGCCACCTGCCTTGGAGCCAGCCAACTATGAATGGAAACCTTTACAAACTGTGAGCTAAATAAATGTTTCCACCTTTATTTATTTATGTATTTATTCCATTTTTCCTGCTTTAACTTGTGGGTGTTGGATATTTTGCCCCAGAAATGAGAAAAATAACTAAAATACCCATAAAATCTGGAAAAGTCTAGAATGTCCACCCTCTCCACTTGTAATCAATATTTTACCAGATGTCACAGCCACACAACTAGGTGGTCAATATATATACATATGGCACCCAGACTGGAAAGCTAGAAGTGAATTATCTCAGCTCATAGATGATGTGATACCATATACAGAAAATCTTAAGGAAACCACTGAAAAACTATTAGAGAACTAAGATATCATGCATAGGTACAAATTCCCTGTGATGCATGTGATCATTATACATATCTAGATCGTACCAATAAACTTAACTTAACAAAACCTATTAGAGCTAATAAATGAATTAAGCAAGGTGGCAGGATACAAGATCAATTATACAAAAATTAGTCATATTTCTATACACTTGCAATGAACAGTCTGAAAATGAGAAGTATTTTTATTTTTTTTTAATTTAAAAAAATTTTTTTTGTGGCACCGGGGATTGAACTCACAACCTCGCGCCTGTCAGACAGGCGCTTAAGTCACTGAGCCAAACTCCCAGCACAATCTGAAAATGAAAGTAAAAAAACAATTCAATTTACAAGGCACCAAAAACCAAACCAAACCAAACCTTTGCAATAACTTTAACAAAAGTAGTAAAAAACATATTCCCTGAAAACTATAAAACATTGCTGAAGAAACTAAAGGAAATTAAAATAAGCAGAAAGACATTTCATGTTCATGGGTGTAAAAACAATATTGTTAAAATGACATGCCAGGCATAGTGGTGCCTATGATCCATCCCAGCATACAGGAGGCTGAGGCAGGAGGATCATGGTGAGTTTATCAGCCTAAACTATATGGTGAGACCCTGTCTCAAAGAAACAAAACAAAACAAAAACTAGTGACAGTATTCCCCCTAAATGGCCTACAGATTCAACAGTTCTGTCAAAATCAGAGTTGTCTTTTGTCTTGGTTACTTTTTTCTCACTGAGACACAACGTCTGAAACCCATAATTTAAAGGAGGAGAGGTTTATTTTGTTTCACGTTACAGTTCATGGTCAGCAGGCTCCCGAGTAAAAGCAGCACAGTGGAAGGGCCCAGGCAGAGGACAGCTGCTCAAATTGTGGCAGTCAGGAAGCAGCGGACAAAGGAGGAACCAGGAAGGACAGACTCCCCACCAGTCATGCCCACAGTGCCAGCCTCTTCTGACCCGGCCCCACCTGCTCAGCACACATTTAGCCATCGTGCCCCATGATTCAATCACTTATGAGCACACAAGGCTCTGGGGAGACATCTGGATACAAACCATAATAGCTTCTTTGCAAAGATCAAAAAGCTGGTTCTTAAGTTCATATGGAATTTCAGAGGGAAAAATAGAAAAAAAATAACACTGAAGAAGAAGAACAAAGAAGAACTCATCTTTTGTGATTTTATAACTTACTGTGAGGATTGATGGACGAGAAGTGCAAATCCAACTTGTGCATTTGTAATCAACTAATTTTTTCTTAATATTGGCATGGTGGAGAAAGAATAGTTTTTTTCAATAAATAGTTCTGGGTAGCTGGGCGTGGTGGTGCACGCCTTTAATCCCAGCACTCGGGAGGCTGAGGTAGGAGGAGCTTTGTGAGTTCGAGGAGGGCCTGGGCTACAACGCAAGCGCAAGGCTGGCCTGAGCTACATAGTGCGACCCTGCCTCAAGAAGACTAGGGCTGGGAGTTTGGCTCATTGGCTTAAGTGCCTGTCTGGCAGGTGCGAGGTTGTGAGTTTGATCCCTGGTGCCGGAAAAAAACAAAAAAGTTGGACCCTGTTGTCAGAGTTTACAAGGAAAAAGATTTTATACATGACATGTAATTTATAGGATTATTTTTGTAATGCTTACCCAAATGCAAAAGCGTGTGGGAGATCTGACCACACATTAGAGACCCAAAGAACCCAGCGGAGGGCCTGGATCCCATGCACTGTCCTGCATGAGTCCAGATGAAGACCTAGAGCCCACGACAATGTCTCATGTGAGTCTGTATCAAGGATCTGCACTGAGAAGGCCCAAAGGTCAGTGGTGCAAACTAGAAAGTCTGTACCAGCAGGATGAAGGATCTGTGCCAGCAGACTGAGGGATCTGCACTGGAGCCAGGGAGCGATGCTCAAGGTAAGAACCAGAGCTCCCATAAAAAGAACCACAGCCATCCTCAGGGACAGCACAGACCTGACTCCTCCAATGATGAGAACGTCTGAGTTCATATCAGAAAAACTAGCACAACAAACTTCTCCAGGAGAACCAACAGTATACCATCTTCCCCTCCAGACTTTTATGTTGGTGGCAACAATCCTCAGGTGGGCCTTTCACACCCAGAACTACGCTGACTCAGTTCAGCTGGGTGTTACAAGTTGACCGTTAGTCCACCACAGACCCTCACCTTCCACCATATAAAATTAACTCAAATGAATCAAAGACCTAAACATAAAACTCAGAACTAGAAAATTATTAGAAGAAACATAAGGATATGCATGAAAGATCTTGAACTTGGCAATAGATTCTCAGGTGTGACACCAAAACATGAACAACCGAGAAAAATATAGACAAATGAAACTTCATCAAAAGTCAAAAAACATTGGCATTTCAAGGAATCCATCAAGAGAGTGGCACAGTCACTCACAGAATCATGTCTCTGATAAGGGATTTGTGCTTATAATGTGTAAAGAAATTATACAGATCAATAATAGACAAATAGCACAAGACATATCTATCAAAAGATTTGCATATGTATTTCTCCAAAGAAGACATACTAATGACCAATAAGCACACAGAAAGATATCTAGCTCCCTTAGTCATCAGGGAAATGCAAGTCAAAGCCACAGCCGGGTGTGGTGGCACACGCCTTTAATCCCAGCACTCGGGAGGCTGAGGTAGGCAGAGCACCCGAGGCCGGCTTGGGCTACAATGCAAGCACAAGGCTGGCCTGAGCTACATAGTGCGACCCTGCCTCAAAAACTAGGGCCAGGAATTTGGTTCAGTGGCTTAAGTGCCTGTCTGGCAGGTGCAAGTTTGTGAGTTCAATCCCCAGTGCCACAAAAAAAAAAAAAAAAAAAAGCCACGAGATACAGTACTGTTTCCTCTCTCTTAGGATGGCTAAAATAAGAGAGTAAAATAGTAAGTGTTGTTGAAGAGAAGAAACTGGAAGCCTCATATACTACAGCCAGGGATGTGTTATGGGGCAGTCATTTTGGAAAACAGACTGGCAGTTCTTTAAATGGGTACGCAAGTCTACTCTTAGATAACTTAAATACTCTTCGATATCTACCCAAAGGAGGCAAAAACACATGTTCACACAAAAATTGGTAAATGCTTGTAGAAATGCTGATGGCAATACTATAAGGTTAAAAACAACTCAACTAATGAATGGAAAAATAAAACGCAGTACATCCATACAAGGGAACATTATTCAGTCATAAACAGGAATGAAGTTTGATATGTCCTATGACTTAGATGAACCTTGAATCCATGCTTAGTGAGAGAAGCCAGCCACCAAAGACCACAAATAATAGGATTTCCTTTATATGAAGCTTACAGAGTAAGCAAAACTATACAGACAAATGGTTGATCAGTGGTTGTATAGAGACAGAAGATATAGGGCTGACAGTGTTAAGAGGAGTCATAGTCAAAAATATGGGGTTTGTTTTATTTTTTATTTTTGTGGTGGAATCAGTGATTTACTTGAAAGAGAAAAGACAAGATCCATTCCATAGAGCGGGAATGGGTCAGTGAGAAGAGCTCACAGTCCCAAGGGAACTTGGTGCTGGGGGTTTTGAGCATTAGCATTTAAGGTGGGATTGAGGGTTGCACCTGAGTTATAACTTTAGCCAGTGAGCAGCTTTGTTCAACTGATATGGGCTTTTTGATCTATGAAAATATTCTAAAATTGATTATAGTCACGTTTACATATATGTGAAAATATACTAAACAGTATTTAATTTCACACTTTGAATGAGTGAATTATATACAATAATTAAATCTCAATAGAATTGTTATTAAAAACCAAATAAATCCAGGCAGAAGTGCGTGTCCATAGTCTCAGCTACTTGGGAGGCTGAGGCAGGAGAATTTGAGTTCCCCAGTTTGAGACTGACCTGGGGAACATACAAACAAAAAGAAAAAAAAAACCCAAAAACCAAGCAAAAATAAGCCAGAAGTAAGCTATCCCTCATAGGAACTGGCATTTAGTTTCAAATCATCTCCCTGGTTTCATTAAGATGACCTAAGGTTGGTAATGTGTCTAGCCTAGCTGTTTTCTAGAAGCAAATTTAAATCTTTTTTGAGGAAATATAGTATCATCCAAAACTTACAGTGTCTCTACACTTTTTCAGACAATGTATAGTAACCAATTACAAATCACTAGACAGACAAGCATACAGGATAAGATTGAAAACCACAAAAAAAGGACAGAGCAGACTTCATAGTACTTCCGGTTTCAGCTGAAACGTCCCTTCCTCAGAAAGCTTTCTCAAATCTCTGGGCCTGTTAAACCCCCTGGGTAAACTCACTCCCATCCCACCCTGTGCCTTCTGTAACTGTTTGCCTGTTATCTGTGAGCAAATTATTTAACTGTGTTCAGTATATACATTTTTCACCAACTAGAATCTAACTTGTTATAGAACTTTTATCATATCTCATCTTCCCTGAGAAAGTAAAATTTATAGAAAATGTTAAATTGTAGTATTGTACATATATCAAGAAATGTACAGCTAACTCACCAGTGTACCACCTCCTCCTCATCCTCCTCATCCTCGTCCTGGTCCTTGTCCTCCTCCTCCTCCTCCTCCTGCTCTTGGTGTTAGGGATGGAACCTGGGCCTCATGCATGCTAGGCAAATGCTGTAGCACTGAGTGACACTGTGTGCATGTTGGTGAATTTTCACTACCTGTACAAATTCATGTACCTATCACCCAGGTCAAGACACAGAGCATTCCCAGTCCTCACCCCAGAAACCCACCTTGTATCACTGCCCAAGGGTAATAAATTCCTATCTTTTGACACCTGTCCTTCAGTGCTTCTAGGATTAGTTTTATGTGTGTTAGTTCCATGTATTTTCAAAGCATACAAAGATGCATGCTTGAGACTACTCACTGAAGGTTAGTTTATGACAGCAAGAGATGGAGAATAGCCCAGATATCCATCAAGGAGAGATGGAGTGAATTTCACATGGTGTCTCTTATGATAACATTCTGTGCAACTACTGAAAGTGAAGTCTCAGATACGAATATACTGGCATAGAAAGACAACCAAGATACACCAGCAAAGTGGAAAATCAAGTTTTTAAAAAAATCTATCTGTATATCAGTTACATGGGGAAAGGTCTGTATTTACTTGCACCATTGTAGTTGCAAAGCCCACGGTCTGGACGCACACATGCCAGCCGCTCACAACCGAAAGAAGGGGATGGGAGAGGAAGGGGAGGGACTCGCATCGATAAAACAACACAAGGATGTTAATTTTTTTTTTCTGTACAAAGAGCATGCATTCTTTAGCAATTCTATTTGTTTGTTTGTTCTTCAGTGCTGGAGATGGAAGCCAGGGCCTTGTGCATGCCAGGCAAGCGCTCACCACTGAGCCCCGCCCTCTTCCTTTGCAGTGTTATAAAGGCAATTTGAACACTGAGGAGCACACAGCACAAGGCTTGGAGCTCGCCTGTGGTGTTATTTATTAAGGGATGTTCACCTGTCTGCATCCATTTTACAATGACGAGTGCCTGTCCTGTGTGCCACGGACCCTGGGTCTCTGGGAATTCTCTCGAGCAGCCTGGGAAGCCACACACTCGAAGGCAGTGGAGACTCCCACCACTGGCAGAGTGAAGCCACAGAAACAACCCCGGTGCCACTCATGGAGGAGGAGGTAAAGAGACCGTGGCCCTCACTGAACAGCGCAGCACGGATGAGGGCAGAAGGGATCCGTGTATACCAGCGTGCTTGGGGGCCTCAGGTCGATGACCAGGTGCAAAAATAAGGTGCAGAACCCCACACGAAACACATGATGGTTACCTAGAACCTCTCCTCAGCCAGTGCTTAGGATGTACATTTCGGGCACCAGAGAAGATCAAGAAGGCTGTGTCCCCAGTGACAGCGGGCTCCATGTGTGAGGCTGCAGCCCGGGATAGTGACAGTGGGCAGTGGATTCCAAATCAAACCAAACATCTCCTTCCCTTCCCTCCCCTCTCCTCTCTTCTTTCTTTTTTCTCTTCCCTCCTCTCTTTCTTTCCTTCTTTCTTTAATAGCAGGGATTGAACCCAGGGCCTTCTCACTGAGCTACATGCCCAGCACTTTTTACCTTTTTTATTCAGAGTCGGAGTCTCTCTAAGTCACTAAGTTGCTTGAGCTGGGCTCAAATTGGCCATCCTCCTGCCTCAGCCTCCCAAAGTGCTAGGATTTCAGTCTTCTACCACCACACCCAGCAATTTATTCTTCTTAAGCACTGAGCCTGCACCTGAGGCTCTCTTGTCCATTGCTTGTCACCCATGGAGGAGAAACCGGGGTGGGCGGTGAAGGGAAAGGACCATCCCAGCCACATGGGTGGGGGCAGGCAGGACTGGGTCTCAGCTCCAGGTCAGCTGAACTTGGCCCTCCCAATCAGAGCTTCGGAGGGGTTCAGGGGTGCAGGAAGGACTTGGCGGGGACTGCACACACCTGGTTCCCTGTTTGACTTGCAGAATCCCCACCACTACTGCTGAGCACCTGTTTAGGAATCGATGATGATGAGCCTGGGGCAGGACAGGGGCCCAGGTGGCCTTGGGCTCCTCTTATGGTGAGAGGTCCCTGGGCCGTGTACAGAGCTCTCTGGTGGCAGGATGGTCTGATGGGGAGCTGTGCTCTGCCCTGTGGGACCTCGCCACAACCTCATCTTTGTCACCGGTGCCCCTGAATGCCACCTGCTTTCCCTCCTGGGACAGCCCTGTGGGACCTTAGGGAGCAGGACTGGACCCCTGGGTCGGCCTTCTCTGGGCTAGCTGCCCTGGCTTGGGTCCTCCAGTCTGTCACCAGGTCATGCCTGTATCCAAGCCAAAGCTGACTTCCCAAGGAGGACCTCGGGGCATGTGGAGCCAATGGCTCCTGGGGGGTGCAGCCCATGAAGGGGACCCTCAAAGGAAAGGATGCCAGCCATTCTGGGGTGTCATGGGTTGCATGCTCCCAAGCAACTTCAGAGGAGACGTGTCCCAGTTCTTGATGTCCCACAGCAGCCTGTGCCACCTTTAGACCCCTGACACGGCGCCCAAGCCTTGGCAAGGGTGGCAAAGCCAAGCACCTCTCCTGGCCGGGACCGTGCTGTGGTGGTTTCCGTAAGTTGGTGGTGATTGCATAACCTTTCACCAACTGCCATGCCGGATATGTTTTGCAACCCAGCCTGCTGTGCCACACGTGTTGGCTGGCATGGCCGGGCCTCCCGCAGAGCCGGAGGAAGTCTGAGAGTGAGGGGGCAACTGACAGAGCCTGGCAGCAGCCTGCCTGTCCCGGGCACACAGTCCCTGATGGGCAGAGGAGGAGGCACCAGCGTCCCACGTCCTGCTGTCCCCGGGGGCATGGGAAGTCCACAGACCAAGCAGAGCAGGCGGGGCCTTTGGAGAAGCCACCACCATTGCCATGAGCTGCTCTTGGGCCTGTGTGGAGATCTCTCCCCAGATCCATCAGAGGGAGCCCTTGTCACTCAGAACTGAACCCCACACAGGGCATGTGCCAGGAGGCGACACCCAGTGCCCTAAGGAGGTGAGGGATACCGAGGAAGAGGGCACAGGCCATGGCCGTCTGAGGGGGACAGTGGGGACACACCGGCTGGCATGGGAAGAGAGGGGCCATCTTGCCCAGGACAGCTGTGGATGGTGGCAGGCAGGTTAAGGCTTGGCTGTCACCAGAGTCACCAGTCAACAGTTATTCCGCAGTCTGGGGGATGAGCCAGGTGACTGTGGTGCTCCCAAATCACATGTCAGGGGTCTCTGGGAAAATGGAGAAAGTCCTGGGACACTGGTGCATCTGCTCTGGGCAAATCGGGGAGTGTGGAGCATACTGTGACAGTCCCCCAGTCCTCAGGGCACCTCTGCTGATGGCTCCCAGCAGAGACCTGACCTGAGCTGGCTGCACCCAAGGTCAGACCTCCTCCTTGGGGACAGTGAGTAGAAAGGCCTCGCCCTTATGCACCAACCTAGAACCCCCTTGAGGGCCACCCCAGCCCCAAGGTCCTTGAGGTTGGCCAAGTCCTGCTGTGACCATGGTGTGGCCCGCACCCCTTGCTTGGTCCTCCATCCTCGCTCCCTCCCAAGATGCCAATTTTGAGGTTTTGGGGAGTCCGTTCCCCAGGGAATCCACTCCCGTGCTGTGGCACAGAGGGGCCAACAGAGGAGGAGACAGACGTGTTCAGGATGCACGCTCCCAGCTGGTCTCCTCCCCACACGCCCCCGGCCGTGATGTGCCAGGCCACCATGGGCACAAGGCAAGGGCAGCCACAAGGCGACACCCCTGAAACCCAAGCCGGGACAGAGCTGCCTGCTATAGGAACCCACCCTTGGTGTTTGTCACAGGGGTGGAAAGCTAGTGTGTTAGCTTTTCATTATTGTCACAAAAGGCCTGAGGACAACTTAGAGGAAGGTGGGTTTGATCTGGCTCCTGGTTTCCCAGGTTTCAGTCCATGGTGAGCGGGTTCCATTGCTTTTGTGACAGAGACATCATGGCAGAAAGACCCAGTGGAGGAAGCCTGCTCACCTCCTGACAGCCAGGAAGCAGAGAAACAGAGAACAAGAGAGAAAGTGACTCTAGACAAGATTGCGTCCCCAGGGCCATACCCCTAGGGCCCCCTTCCCTAATCTGCAGTCTCCCAGTGTCCACAGTGATCCCAGGCTCTGGGTGTGACCTCACACTGTGAGGGGCAGGGAAGTGGTGGTCCCACCGTGTAATGTCCCCATGCAGACCCAAGAGGCGTGACCAGATGCAGGCACTCAGAGGACAGACAGGTAAGGCAGCAGTTAGGAAGAGGTGCATCTTGAGTCTTTGCTAACTTTTTCTTTAATTTTAAAGAGAATGAAAACAAGCAAAACAAAACAGAACACAGTCAGTCATAACAAACCAGTGTAAGTGATACAGGACTTCAAAACAATACACAATCAACAATGGTTACCATAATGCCTCTTGTCTTCAAAACAGTCACAGATACCTTCAGACACAGCAGAAATCAAACAAAACAAAACAGAATAAAACCCAACCCAACAAAACAATGAAAATGATACAGGACTTCAAAACAAGATAATAGGGGGTTAACAGTGGCTACCACCTTCAGAAGGAGATCCCCCATAGACGCCACACTGCATACTGTTATGCTATGAATAGATGATCAGACCACTGGCCCTAGACCTGCAACGTCAGTGAAACACCAAACACCACGAGCATCAAATTGCATTTTACCTGCATAGCTGTCATCCCAGCCTGTGTTTCTCTGGATCAGCTGGTCGCTTATGGACGGGGCGGGGTTGGCTCTTCTTGTTTTCCCAGCCCATGTGCCAGAGGGGCCGGGATCTGGCTGTCCCCTGGTGGTAGTGGCTTGCACATGACCTGGTTCACAGGGAGGGTTTGCTTCTTGTTGATTTCTTGTTCTCTTCCCCTGCAGTCTGTGAATGGCCACTAACTTTATTTTTAATATGTTACATTTATATAGTTTAGTTTTTAGTAACTGGTCTGTAGGTTTGCAGTTTAATGATCATCCTGCTGGGTTGGTAAGAGCTGGTTCAAAGGTGGCACTGAGCAACTTAGCTTCATTGAGAAGCAGTTCTCCCAAAGGATGCATCTTGTCTCACGCTTCCCTCACTCATTTACCATCAGTGGCTCCCTGTTCCTCAGGATGGAGTCCGGCCTCAGTCAGCTTTTCTGACCGCATGTTGTACCGCTGTCTCCTCTCACTGTCTGTGACTTGAAGTCCACGCCTGTTCATTCTGACCCTCCTGCCCTGTTCGCTGTGTCTCCTCTCCTACTACGTGAAGCGCCATGGCCCTGTATCCCTGAGCCTGTCCCTGAACTGCCCCCAGCAGGGACCACAGGCTCCTTGGAACACCTGCAGGTGACCTGGTCACCTCACTGATCTGTGATGGTGACTGTCACCCAGCTTCTATTGCAGATGACAGGGGCAGCACCCAGTCCTCTGTATACATGGGGTCCAAGACGTGTGGGTTGGAAATGACTATTATTATTATTATTACTTTGCAGTCCTGGGGATAAACCCAGGACATTTGCACTGACCTACATTTCCAATCTTTTTTAAAAACTCCTTTTTTTTTTTTTTAAATTTTGAGACAGTCTCACTAAGTTGCTAAGTTCCCCAGGCTGGGCTCCTATTTGCAATCCTCCTGCCTCAGCCTTATCAGCATGCTTGGATCACAGGTGTGTACCACCACACCTGGCCCAGCTAATTATTTTGAAAACTGGTAAATAAAGAGAAAGAAGTAGGAGAAGCACTGACAGTTCAAAGTCAACATGGAATACAAAGCAAGACCCTGTCTCAAACCACCCCCCACCAAAAAAAGGAAGAAAGAAACAGCAAGAAAGAAGCAAACAAACAAATGTGCTGATTATGGAGATGTACAGATCACCTCGAGATCCTGTGTCAGCCAAGCTGCAGGATGACAAGTCAGGAGTTACTGTTAATTTTCAAAAATGTAATAACTTGACTGTGGCAGTGTTTTTCAAAGCCTTCATCTTCCTGAACAGCAGGGGCGGGGTGGCGGGCTGGGTTAGCGTGCATGGGGTGGATGGTGTCCTACTGTTGCTGTAACCAATCGCTGCAACCTGGTGTCATCCCACAACACACATTTAGGACTGTATTTATTTGTTTGCTTGTTTTTTGAGACAGGGCCCTGCTTTGTAGTTCAGGCTGTGCAGCCCAAGCTATCCTCGAATTTGCAGTGATTCTCCTGCCTCAGCCTCCTGAGTGATGGCATTACAGGTGTGCACCACCACTCCCGACTAACTTTTTTAAAAAATGCTTTTTATTCCAATTTTTTTTTTTTTTTGAGCCGGGCGTGGTGGCTCACACCTTTAATCTGAGCACTTGGGAGGCTGAGGTAGGAGGAGTGTTGTGAGTTCGAGGCTGGCTTGGGCTACAACACGAGCACAAGGACGGCCTGAGCTACATAGTGCAACCCTGCCTCATGAAGCTAGGGCTGGGAGTTTGGCTCAGTGGCTTAAGCACCCATCTGGCAGGCGTAAGGGTATGAGTTTGATCCCTGGTGCCGCAAAAAAAAAAGTTTTTTCTTAGTTCATGTTTGCAGTACATAAGGTTTACATTCCCTGTGGGGTGCAATGCATTTTTAATTCCTTTTTCCCTCCCCTCCCTCCATCTCTTGATCCGCTCTGCTTTCAGAAAATCTACCTCCATACGTCCTATTACATGCTTTGATCTTATAGACTTTGGGTTTCTCATATAAGAGAAACCATATAATTTTTATGCCTGTGTGTCTGATTTATTTCCCTGAGCATTATGGTCTCAAGATGCATCCATTTCCCTAAAAATGACTAAAATCTCTCCTGACAGCAGAGTAGTACTCCATGGTGCCTAATACCACATTCTCTGTCCATTGCTCTGCTTCACGCCGTAGGATCACTGGACGTTCAGGTGTTGGGGGGATCTACTCTCTGCCTCTTCCGCTTCCAGCAGCCTCTACACCCTTTCTCCTGGTCTCTTCCTCACCTCTGAGTTCCCCCCTCAACAGCCAGGAAGGTTTTCCGCTTCTGAGCGTTGACATGGTGATGACCCGGGCACTCCCACCCCAGGTCCTCCCACGGTCTCATCTATAGCCGCTCTGCACCTGCAGCGGAAGTCCCGGCTTCTGGGTTGGGGTGTGGCCCTCGGTGGGGAGGGAGGATGCTGTTCTGTCAGGGGGGATCAGAGGTCCCTGCTCACTCTCTGCTTTTGTGTAGGTTTGAGATTTTTCACGGAATAAGTGGCGCCTGTCGCCGGCCAGAGACTGTGCTTGGGGGTGGTGGCCAGGCAAGTCTTCGCGAGGAGGGGACCCCCAGCTGGGTCAGGGCCGTGGCACCGGGTGTAATGTGTGCTCCTGCAGCCAGGGACAGGAGGCTCCCGCTCCCTTAGCTTCTCCCAAGCCGTGGGAACGAGGCTGCCACAGGTGGTTTGGGGGACCCGCGGGATCCATCTGCTGGGGGACACAGCCCTTGCTTTGCCCCGGGCAGAACCTGGCCGCCAAGGCCATCGCAGCTGTGGGCTGCAGTGCGCAGGCGCTGTTGTAGTCAGGGGTTGCAAGGAAAACTGCATACAGGACACATAATCTGTAGTATTATTTCTAATGGTCACCCAGGAGTCAAATACAAAGAAAGTGCAGGAAATCTGTCCACACACTAAAGACCTAGAGAATCTAGCTGAGGACCTGGATCTCAGGGTAATGTCCTGCATGAGTTCAGCTGAAGACCTAGAGCCCATGACAGTGCCTCCCATGGGTCCGACTGGAAGCCTAGAGCCCGTGACAATGACTCATGCAAGTCTGTTTCACAGATCTGCACTGGGAGGGCCCCAAAGTCAGTGGTGGAAGCTAGAAAGTCTGTGTCAGCAGGACGAAGGATTTGTGCCAGCAGGCTGAGGGTTCTGCACTAGAGTGAAGAATCGATGTTCAAAATAAGGACCAGGACTCCCCTGAAAAGTCCCACAGCCATCTTCAGTGACAGCAATATCCTGAGCTCCTCCGACGATGAGAGCAGCCACGTTCATACCAGGAAGCCAGCGTGACAAGCTTCTCCAGGAGACTCACAGTGCGCCATCTTCCCCTGCAGAGCCAGGACGCGGTAGAGACCAGAGCTCCCCCGAAGTGAACCGCAGCCATTCTCAGCAACAAAGTCCCAAGCTCCTCTGATGATAACAGCCAAGTTCATATCAGGGGAGCTAGGGCTGGGGATTCAGCTCAGCGGCTTAAGTGCCTGTCTGGCAAGCACGAGGCTGTGAGTTCAATCCTTGGTACCAATAAAACAAAAAACAAAAAAATAAACATTACATACATATCAGGGGAACCAGCATGTCAAGCTTCTCCAGGAAAACAAACAACACTAAGAGAACCCACAATACTAACTTCTTCAGTTCTCCTTTTATGTTTTTTTAAAATTTTATAGCAAAAAAGAATGTATAGGACATTAGCAAAGTATCAGCAAGAAACACAAATGTTCTAAATGCTATATTATTTTCAAAAGAACAATTCACAGTAAAAATGAAATCTGAAAATGACCCTATGAATACTACTTTTCACTCAAAATTCTTTTTCTTTAACTATCTTAACTAATTTTTATATAGATATATAGATTTCTTTTCAGTTTGTCACACAAGTACAATATGATGATGTGTGACTTACTTAGTTCACTGATAAGTATGTTGTCAAGGGACATCCATTTAAGTGTGAAAGTGTCTATTTTATTGTTCTTTATAGCTGAGTAATATTCCATTATATCGAAATATCACATCTTTTTTGTCCGTTCCTCAGTTGAGGGGCACTTAGGTTGTTTCCAAGATCTGGCTATTGTGTACTGTGCCGCTATCCTTTTATGTTTGTAACAATCCTCAGGTGAGGCCCCCACCCAGCGCCATGCTGATTCAGTTCAGCTGGTGGTGTTAAGTTGACCATCAGTTTTTAATCCACCATGGTTGCCTAGGATAGGAGTGTGCTGGGCGTCACAGATGTGGGTTGATTTCTGGACCTTAACCACAGTCTTTTCCCCGTTCTACTGCCCTTTGCCTATAGTGTAAAGTTGTGCACTTTGTGTGACTATATTAGAAGTCTCCATATCTCTTGTACTTTTTATACTATTGGATCCTTAATAACTAAATTTGTACCAGGGTATTGAATTCATTTAGTCTTGTTAAAACATTTAAAATATTTTCAAAGTAACTTTTTAAATTGAGGTATCAATTACTTACAATACAATTCTTTCATCTTACATGCATTATTTGGTGAATTTGGCTAACTGAATATAGTTTTGTAGCTTCCACCATAATCAAGGCCATAACGACTCCATCATCCCCAAAATTACCCTTATGTTCCTTTGCAGCCCTTACCTTCCCCTGCCAGGTGACCACTGCTCTGTTTTCTGTCACTGAATGTTTGCACTTTTAGAATTTCATATAAATAAAACTACATAAAGCCGGGCGTGGTGGCACACGCCTTTAATCCCAGCACTGGGGAGGCTGAGGTAGGCGGAGCGTTGTGAGTTCAAGACCGGCTTGGGCTACAACTCGAGCATAAGGCCGGCCTAAGCTACATAGCGCGACCCTGCCTCAGAAAACCAGGGCTGGGAGTTTGGCTCAGTGCCTTAAGCGCCTACCCTAGCAGGCGCGAGGTTGTGAGTTCAATCCCTGGTGCCGCAAAAAAAAAATAAATAAATAAATAAAACTATATAGCATATGAGGTTTTGTGTCTGACTTTGATTCCTCAGCATAATGTTTTTGAGCTTAATCTACATCATCGTGTGGATTAATATTCCATTTCTTTTCATAACTGAGTAATATTCCATAGTACAAATATGTTCTACTTTGCCTATCCATTCACCAGCAGATGGCTCTAGGGGTTATTTCCCATTGGGGTCTAGCAGGAGTAATGCTGCTATGAATTCTTTCAAATCTTTATGTGGACATGTCTTCATTTCACACATATATAAACTTAGGAGTGGGATTGTTCAGTAACACATAGATAATGGTTAATTTTTTTTTTTTTTTTTTTTGGACAGAGGGTCACTCACTATATAGCTCAGGCTTTCCTCAAATTTCTGGCGATCCTCCTACCTCAGCCTCCCAAGTGCTGGAATAACACTGTTTTCCAAAGTAGCTGTATGATTTTGCACTCCTACCAGTAATAGATGAATATTCCAGTTACTCCACCTCATCTTCAACGCTAGCTATGTTTCTGAGTATTCAGGGCCTTGAATTTGCATTTCCTCAATGGCAAGCAATGTGAAGCAGTTTGCCATGTTTCTTCTGGTCTTTCCATGCCCTTCGTAATGAAAGAGCTGTTCAAGTCACTTGTTTGTTTAAAATAATCAGGTATTCTCTTATACGAGAAACACAAAATATACACAAAGAACTTTTTTCTTTTCTTTTCTTTTTTGTACCAGGGATCAAACTCACAATCTTGCACTTGCTAGGCAGGTACTTGTTCCACTGAGCTATATCCTTGGCCCAACACACAGAACAAAATAAAAGCTAGATCATAGGAAATGGGGAGATAGAGCTTTCTCAAACAGGAAGGGAGCAAGAGATGGAGGGAGAGGGGGAGCAAGATAGAAAAAAAATTGAAGAAAAAAAACAGAAGTAGAACTTTTGTCAATGAGAAGGGCACCATGAGTTGGAAGAAGCATGAAGATGTGAGAAGAGAATGAATGTGTTATGTGCATTACCAGCTCCCCATGATGAATGCAATCATTATGCACTGTAAGCACATACTAATAAAAAATAAACTGCTGTGGGAAAAAATAAAATAATCAGGAAATTTGTATTCTATTAAGTTGTAGGGGATTTATTTTTTTTGAAACAGGCTCTCACTGTGTAGTACAGGCTGGCCTTGAACTGATTATGTAACCCACGTTGACCTCAAACTCATGATGATCTTTCTGCCTCAGCTGCCTACGTGCTGGGATTATAGACATGTGCCACCACATGCAACAGTTGTAGGAGATTTTAAAAAATAAATTTTGGATACAAGCCCATGCATTTTAATAATAAGAAATTAGAAAAAGAATAATGAAGCAAATTCAAAATAATTTTTTTAAAAAGGAAATAAAAAAGAACAGAAGTCAATGAAATAGAAAATAGAAGAATAAAAGTAAAGAAAGAAAACAGAAAAGTAGGTGTGGTGGCACATACCTGTAATTCCAGCACTCAAGAGGCTGAGACAGGAGGATCACTGTGAGTTCAAGGCTAGCTGGACTACATAGCATGACCCTGTCTCCAAAAAAACTTGAAGGATAATAGATAAAGATCAATGAAACTGTCTTAGTTACTTTTCTCTTATTGCTGGGACAAAATACCCAATACCTAAAGTTGAGAAATGAAAGGTTTATTTAGCTCACAGTTTGTGGAGGTTTCAGTCCATAATCAGCTGGCCCTAAGGCAGGGTGGTGTGGTGAGGGGCAACAGTTCATGGTGGCAGAAGACAGCAAAGGCAACCAGAGGTGGGGAAAAAGGGTGGGAAGAACAAACCTCTTTTCCTTCTTCATATGGTATGCAGGTTACCCGCCCTAGGGCAGGTGTAGCACTCACACCATCTCCCTGCCCTTAATTTACAAAGTGAGGAACCTGGCCCCCTGCTGAGTCACTAAGTTAAACTTCTAAACTTCTCAAATTGACACAATCTATCAACTATTATAGAAACAAAACCTGGTTCTTTGAAATGACCTGTAATATTGATAAGCCTGTGACTATACTGATCAAGAAAAAAGGATCCAGTTACCAATGTGAAGAATGCAAAGGGACATCACTAGGAACCCTCTAGAAGCTACATAATTACAAGGATATTTTTATGAGCAGTTTTGTGCCAGTAAATTTGACAACTTAAGACAAAACGGACAAGACAAAAATGACCAGAACTTGTCCCAAAAGAACTAGAAATTTTTGAAGAGTTGTTTATTAAATAAGGAAACCAAAATTGTCACTCAAATACTTACTGCACAGAAAATATTTAAGAAAAAATAATATTGATTCTAAAAGGACTATTTTATAAAACTGATGAGGAAAGACTGGTTTTTAATTACATTTGCAAGGCAAATGTTACATAGATGCCAAATGCAGACAAAGCATCACAAGAAGAGAACTTGAGGCCAACATCACCAATGAGCATAGATGCAAAAGCCTTTAAAAGCCAGGTGTGGTGGTGCATGCTTGCCATCCCAGCAGTTGGAGGCAGGAGGATTGCCACAAGCTGGCGGCCAGCCTGAGCTACATAGCAAGACCCTGTCTCAACAAAAAGAAATCTTTAATAAAATTTCAATGAGTCAAATGCAGCAATATATTTAAAAAAGTAACACTTTTACCAGGTGAAGCTTATGCCAGGAATGCAAAGTTGGTTTAATATCCAATATCAACCAGTACAATTCATTATATTATTAATAGGATAAGAGGAAAACTGGATGATGATTTTTTTTTTTTTTTTTGTGGCACTGGGGATCAAACTCGCAACCTCACGCCTGCCAGACAGGTGCTTAAGCCACTGAGACAAGCTCCCGGCCCTAGTTTTTTGAGGCAGGGTCGCACTATGTAGCTCAGGCCAGCCTTGCGTTCATGTTGTAGCCCAAGCTGGCCTCGAACTCACAACGCTCCTCCTACCTCAGCCTCCCGAGTGCTGGGACTAAAGGCGTGCGCCACCACGCCTGGCTTAGATGATCACTTTTAAAGATGCAGAGAAGACTTGTTGAAGTTGTCGAAGCCAAATACACGTGCAGGGCTGTGGCGTGGTCCAGGCAAGACTGAACCGAGAGTGTGAAGATGCCTCAGGGGGCAGGATGGGCCACAGCTGAGGACACCTGGAGACTTTTCTAACTCGCATCATCTGTTGCTTGGAGAGGTCCTTGAGCCCCTCCCAAGTTCCTGCTCAGGTTTCCTGCATTTGCCACTTCAACCCCTTCCTTGTTCTGAATAAATACAGGCCACCCAGGGGCAGTCTCAGCTCAGCCACCAGAGCCACGAACTCTGCAGTGGATCTGGGTCCTTCTGGAGCCCTAAAGATCATACCACTTGTCTCAGTTATTTGGGCCTTCGCTGCACACTTGTTTGGGAGACTGGGGATCTAGGCACAGAGCCCAACAGCGCAGACCCCCACAAAGACTGACAGGATTTAACACTGACTCACAATAAAAACTCTCAGCAAACCAGAAACACAAGGAAAGGAACTCAGTTCCAGGGAGGACATCTGCAAACAAGGCCAGGTGGCCTTCACTCCGTGGTGACAGACTCTCAGCTAATTAGGCTCAGATCAAGGCAGGTGTCTGCTCTCGCCATGCTCAGTCACATTTGTCTCAAGATCCTCACTAATGGGACACAGCAAGACAGGGAGATGAATGGCAGAAAGATAGGAAAGAGATACACAAAACTCTCTTCATCCCTTCCTTAGCAGTTGAGATGGGAGGGTACACAAAACCCCAGGGAAACGAAGAATCACAGCCACAAGCCAGAAGCAACTGTAACAAGTTTTCAGGATAAAAGTCAACTCATAAATTCTGTTATGTTTCTATATACTGGCAAGAAACAATTAGAAAAAGAAATTTTAAAATAACTCAATAGACAACATCATCAAAGACAAACTACTTAGGACAAATTTAATAAATGACATGCAAGATTTATACACTCAAAACTATAAAAATAAAGAAATTAAAAAGGTCTTAAATGGGGGATGTAACCGTATCATGACTTGGAAGACCCAATATGTTAAGGTGACAGCGATCCCCATATTGCTTTGTATGCTCAATGCAAACTCAATAGAAACTGTAGGCTTTATTAAGAGGAGAAATTGGCAAACATATCTAACAATGTATCTGGGGAGAAAAAGGGTGTAAAAGAAGCAAAACAATATAGAAAAAGAAGAACCTGTCAGAAGATCACATGGTCTGATTTCGAGATTTTTTTCTTTTTTTGGAGACAGGATCCGGCTATGTCATCCAGGTTGACCTTGAACTAACTGTGTAGTCCAGGCTGGCTTCGAACTCATTGCTAATCCTCCTGTCTCAGCCTCCTGAGCTCTGAGATCACAGGTATGCGTCACCGCACCCCGACAGGATCTTCTACAAAGACACAGGAGTCAAGGCAGCGTGACACTGAGGTTAGGATGAGCGAAAAAGAAAATCAAGCTCACACTTACACAGCCAATGGGTTGCCTTTACCAAAGTACCAAACCAGTTCAATGGGGAAGACAGTACAGTTGTTTAAACATATGATGCCCATGATTAAATATCATCGAGTAAGAAGGGTTCTGGCCTTTGCCTGTAACATGCTCAATAATCACAGACCTAAACATAAAAACCAAACCTTGAGAAAGTCCAGTAGAAAACATAGGGAAACTGTTTCTGATATGGCTTTAGACAAAAGCACTATCTCTAAATAATAAAATAAAAATAAACCACATCTTTATGATTTTAAAATCACCCGTTTGTACTTTATTTTTTAAAGCCTTTATTGTGTTCTAGATTATAAAAGAAATACGTCTTTTATAACAATTCAAACAATGCTATTCATAAACCTCACAGAATGAACATACACTGTATACACTATCATATAGGGTTTTTAATGGGGGCATAATACATCTATGCTGTAACTTGGATTTTTAAGAGTCTTTTAAAGGGTAGCTTTAGGTTTTCTGTAAATTTAAGAGAAAGTTAGCTGGGTGTGGTAGCCCACACCTATAATCTCAGCATTTGGAAGACTGAGGCAGGAGAATGTCATGAGTTTAAGGCCAGCCTAGACTACGTAGATAGACCCTTTCTCCAAAAAATAAAATAAGATAAAATAAAATAGAATACAGATTAAAAGGAAGTTACAGAGATTTCCCAAATACCCTCTGTGCTCTTATGGGCTCACCTTACCCCACCATCAGTATCCTCCATATGTACAGACATGAGCGCTGTTTTTTTGTCTTTTTTTTTTTTTTTTTTTTTTTTTTTTTTTTTTTTTTGTCTTTTTGAGACAGGGTCTCACTATGCAGTTCAGGGCAATCTTGAACTCACTTTGTAACCTAGGTTGAACTCAAACTTGCAATGATCCTCCTGCCTCAGCCTCCCGAGTGCTGGGATTACAGACGTGCACCACCACGCCCGGCTAGAGCTGTTTCTAATATTTTTTGCCAGGCAATTACCATCGGCGAGTTGATTTTCCCAGGTGCTACTGTATTCCACACGGTCTATCACCTAGTGGTGAGATCATGGGTCTGCGGGATTTGACCTCAGATTCTGGCCCCTTGCTCTTAGAAACACTGCGGCTGCGCAGAACCCCATGCACGGAGGAGACTCTCACTGCTTTCGGCGCAGCGCTGGGTAGGAGTTAGCGGCCTCGATATTCAAGTAGATGCTTCTTTTCTTTGCCAGTTTGCTAAATGAGAAATGTTATCTCATTGTCGTTTTGGGGTATTATTTGTTTGATTTAGGTGAGGGTACACTGTCTCCTCATAGCTTCATTGACCTTTAAATTTCTTCTTGAGCAAACTCCGGGTTACTTTTCCTTTTCGTATTGATTTTTAGGAGCACTTTGCGGACCACAGGTAACGACTCTCCCGTCTGCAGTGCTCCGGCTCTGCTGTGTTTTTAGACTTGTTTGCGGTGTTCACTAAACCAGTATAGGTGTTTACTGCGCAGTCTCCGGCCAGTCTTTCGCTTTACAGTTCCCTCTTTCTGGGCAAGGCATTGATGATCTTTTCCGACCTCACAATCACAAATAAAGTTGTGCATTTTACCCTGGACTTCATCTCAATGTTATGTTTTTATGCTTAAGATCGCTGTTGGGTTCACAGGAGATTTTTTTAAAGAGAGGAAAACCTAGTAAGGTGTGTGTGGGGGTTGGTTGGTCGGTTTTGTTTTGTTTTTCTTCAGAGTGTCTAGCTATGTAGTTCAGGCTGGCCTTGAACTCATGGCAGTCCTCCTGGCTCAGCCTCTCAACTGCTGGGGTTACATGTGCCACCTTGCCCAGCCCTGGCAAGTTTTTGATTGGGTTGTACTACAAGAAAAACTCCAAGTCTCCTGAGAATGAAACAAAATGATTTTTTCCCCAGAGCCTTTGTGACATTATCTCCGAGCCTCAGCAGGCTCTGAGTCTGAGAGCTGTTTGATCAGGAGTAGTGTCTGGTGCGGGTGTAGACAGGGACAGGGCTGCCAGACAGGAGAGCTGGACACTTGAACCGAGTGCTTGAAATTCGGTGTCCCATGGGGACACAGTCGCCAGTACTCCTTACCTCACTAAAGACATACAGAGCCACTCATACCTTTATTTATATTCTGTGCATACTTTCCTATGTAAATAAAGATGTCTCTTTGTGTGGCACTGGGGATGGAACCCATGGGTGCTCTACCACTTCCTCAGCTCTCTGTGATCCTCCTGCCTCAGCCTCCATAGTAGCTGGGAATACAGGTGTGTGCCACCGCCTCTGGCTAAGTAAAAATTTTTTTCCATCGTTATTTATAAATATAATTAACATTCAGTCACGGGACTCATAACAACGACTCAAGCAACAAGGGTCACCCATAAGACAGGGTCACACAACAACATAACAGGCTTCAAGGGCCAGGGTACTGCCGGTGGTGTGCGCTCACAGCGTGCCTGAGGTCCTGGGTTCCACCCTCAGTGCCGTGACCACTGTGCCTCCCTCAAAGCGCACTTGAAGAATTTCTGTCTCCTGATGATGCGGGGGAGGATGCGGGTGAAAACCTTCCGCGAGCGGCGCGTGCATGTGATCGCGCATGCGCGTGCACTGGGTGCGGCTTGGACGCGGGGTCTCCTGCATGGCCCTGCAACTCCTGTAGCGCGTCATGCAGGCGGAACCTCGCTGCTCAACTCCGCCTAGGGGACCCCACAGACAGAGGAAGGAGCTGGGGTCCCCACCCCCTTCCAGGGCTCTCCCGACAGCGGGATGTCAGAATCACCTTCCCCTGAGCCTCTCACAAAGGTCCTGTCTTGGTTACTTTTCCCTCGTTGCTGGGACAAAATACCTGACGCCCAAAATCAAGGAAGGAAAAGTTTATTTCTCTTATAGTTTTTGGAGGTTTCAGTCCATAATCAGCTGGCTCCAAGGCAGGGTGGCATGGCACAGGGGTAACACTTCAAGGCAGCAGTCGAGCAAAAGCAGCCAGAGTAAAAGGGGCAAGAGCAAGCCTCTTCTCTTCCCTTCTATTGTATACAGGACACCCCTCCCCCAGGGCGGGTGTAGCATTCACAAATCTCCTTGCCTTCCTTTGCACAGGATGAGGATGTTTACAAAGTAAGACCCCTGGCTCCCTGCTGAGTCTCTGAGTTAAACTTCTTTCTCAAGTTGATACAATGACCAGGTAAGTGCTTGTGCTCTACACCCCAGGATGTAGAGCTGCTGAGTTACTTAATTAAGCTTCTAGACTTCTCAAGTTGACACACTGTATAACCATAACAGGTCCCCAGCCTCCCAGGATCCTGGCACTGCCTTGTTGGGGCCTTGAGACCCAGGGCTGTGGGGGACATGTGAGATCCCATCGTGAGGACAGGGCACAGCCTCTGCGGCGGGTGACACTGCCGCAGCCTGCGTGGGTATGTGTGATGTTCGCAAACAACAAAACCCCCAGTGACACATTTCTCAGCGTGGATCTACGTCGGTAAGCACAGCACAACTCTCAGCAAACTTACCCACCCTCATGGTGCCACATGCCTGACAGCTACCCAGGAGGCTGAGGCAGGAGGATCACAAGTTCGGGGTCATCCTGGGTAATTTAGTGAGGCTTTGACTCAAAATAAATAAAAAGGGCTGGGGTCATTGGTTGGCACACTCTGGTTTTGATCCTCAGTACAGAAGACAACCAGAAACCTCCAGCCAGGGAAAGCATTAACTCAGTGCTTTGCCGCGAACCCACAGGATCGCACAGCCATCGGCCCCTAGATGAGAGCTCTTCATACAGAGACCGGTTCCTATCAGCAACCGCTCCCTAGTCCTCCCCAGCTCCTTGTGACCCCTGGTCTGTTTGCTGTCTCTGTTATGAACATTTCACATCAACGAACTCACAAAAATGTACCACTGGCAGTTTTGTTGTTGTCCAAACACCAGCTTTGGGTGCCTTGTCCTTTTCACGTAACGTTTTGAAGATCCATGCACACTGTAACCTGCCTCAGAACCCTTCCTCTTCACAGTAATATTCCTTGGTATGGCTTGATCTGCTCATCCGCTGCCGGACATGTGGGCAGCTCTTCCTTCCAGGCTAGCGTGAGTAATGTCTGCACGAACCCCATGTACAAGTTTCCCGGTGGACCTATGTTTTCACTTCTGTTGGGCAGAGTCGGAAGATTGGCATTGGTGGGTCACCTGGTAGCTTGTTGTCTGAATTTCTCACATCTTAACAGCCCTGCGGATATGCTGTGAGCTAGGGGCACCCAGCGCTGTGATCCCCCACCTCTCCTTCCCACAGGGCTTTACCCAGTTCCTTCTTCCCTTTCTGCTCAGGTGATGCTGGGGTGACACTGGAGAGGGGTTGGACTTGGACTCTGTGTCTCTGGGCCCATGTTCTGGGAGCCGGATGTGTGGGTGGGTGGGGAAGTGGGTCACTTGTGGTGTTCATTTTCTACTGCTGTTGTTTTTTGAGACAGGGTCTCAGTATGTAACGCAAGCTGGCCTTGAACTCACGGCAATCCTCCCGCCTCAGTGCTGGGATGACAGGCATCTGCCGCCTCCTCCTTGCTGCCTTTGCAAACTAGAGAAAGCTTGGGCTTTTATGGGCTCCTGTGCACCCACGGAGCCCACCTGTTGGGTCAAGATTCCACTGTAACTCGCAGTTGGCCACAGGTAGCCCCACTCTGCACAGATTCCCCTGCAGGTTTCCCGCATCTGAGACCATGCTGGAGACACGATGCCCTTCTCTCACTTATTGCAGTGTCTGTTTCCTAAAAACCAATTCTATTCTCTAGGTCTAAGCATCGCAAATGTCTGGAATGTCATTGCTCGTCCCACAAACGTCCCCTGCAGTGATTTCTGTCCTGCCCCTTTTGAGCCCTGTCGTTGTAACTTTTCTCTCATTGCTGAGACAAAATACCAGATGCCCAAGTTAAGGAAGGAAAGGTTTATTTTGCTCACAGTTTGTAGATGTTTCAGTCCATGATCAGCTGGCTCCAAGGTAGGGTGGCAGAGGGGCAGCAGTCATGGCAGTGGAAGACAGCAAAAGCTACAAAAACAAAAAGAGAAGGAGCAAGTTTCTTTTCCTCCCTTATACTGTATGCAGACCACTGGCGGGGGGTGGGGGGAAGGGAGGCAGGGGTGGGGTGGCGGTGGGATAGCACTCACACCACCTCCATGCCCTCCTCTTGCACAGGCTTAGGATGTTTACAAAGTGAGGACCCTGGCCCCATGCAGAGTCACTTAGTTAAACGTCTAAACTTCTCAAGGTGACACTGATTACAACATCCTAGAGCATAAACAGCCACTCTAGGGCATGTCCTCTACACCCTAGGGTATAGAACTGCTGAGTTACTTAGTTAAGCTTCTAGATTTCTCAAGTTGACGCAATGTATCAACCATTACAAGGCCCTGTCACCAAACACATTGATAGTCTGAGATTCTGTGGACTAAGGATTCAATATAATTCAGGCGTGGTGGTGCACACCTGTCATCCCAGCACTTGGGAGGCTGAGGCAGGAGGGTCACTGCAAGTTGAAGGCCATCTTGGGCTACATAGTGAGACCCTGTCTCAAAAACAGAATTCAACATGTAAATTAGGAGGTGGGGGAACAATGCAGCCCATAAAAGAGGGACAGGGACAAAAGGACTCATCGTCCTTTCTTGCCCAACAAGAAAATCACCTCCCAAATTCAACCAGTTAACTTGAAAAATACCAAACATTAAATTGCACTTTGGGGGTGGCAGAGATGGCCAAGAGGCTTGGGTGGGGTTCCAGCATCATCCCCCATGTCCACTTGTCCCCAGGCAGCCCCGTCCCCTGCCAGGATGGTGTTTCCCTAGTGCAAGCCTTCAGCTCAGACTGCAGGGCAGCAGTCACTTACGGCACACAAGCCTGGCATCGCTGCCCAGAGAGGAATTCCTGGTGAGTCAGGACCACTCCTTGGGGACCCACTGGGGACACCTCATGTCCAGACAGTAACAGTGTCCTTCTGTGACTCATCCTCCCTCTCAGGGCTGCTGCTGGGCTCTGCCCCCACTGGTGCTCGGTGCTGCCAAGCTGGACTGTCTGGCGTCCCTTCCGGCAGGTGCCACACCATCGAGGGGCCATCAGGCTGTTCCCACGCATGGCGCTCCTGTGGCCGAGTTACTCCCGTGACACCTGAGCATGGGATGCCAAGACGCCACGTACACATCTGTCATGGCTGCCGACCTCCTCCCCAAGTGCCTTCCAACACAGATGTCCAGGGTGGCACAGCTGGAGCCCCTTTTGCCAAGCCTGCCCCTTAATTCTGCCTCTGTCCTGCTGGATGTGGGGGAGTCATGACAGGCCTCCTACTGGGGAGGCAGCTGCCACCCCTCATTGGCACCCTGTGGCATCTTGGCCTGGGGCTAGGATGCATCTTCTGCCACTGAGGTTGCAGGAGCCACAGTTGGCAGGGACCCAGACCTGTCCACAGGTCCAGCATTCTCTCGCTCTCTCCCTCCCTCCCTCTCTCCCTCTTTCCCGTGGTTCCTGTTTTGCTGGCTGGACCCTGGGATCTCAGCCCTGTCTGCATGTTCTTTATACTGGAGCAGAGGGAGATGGAGGATGAATGGATAAGGAAACAGTTAAAGCAGAAGCCATGGAGAAAATGACAGCACATTGGTCAGCTTACCATCACTGTGACAAAGATACCTGTGCTAAACAACTTGAAAAGAGCAAAGGTGCATTTGGCCCATGGTCCTCAGGGTTTGGACTGTGGTCACACACAAGGTATCTGGTGGTAGAGAAAGGGAAGACAGAACAAGAGGAGAAAACTTGCCTGCTCTGTGATGGTTGATACATTGTGTTAACTAGAGAAATTTAGAAGTTTAATGAAGCTACTCAGCAGGGGGCCAGGGCCCTCACTTTGTAAACATCCTCCTCCTATAGAAGAGGGGTGCAGGGAGGTGGTGTGAGTGCTACACCCGCCCTGGTGGGGAGGCAGCCGGCTTACAATGGAAGGGAGGAGAAAGGCATGCTCTCACCCTCTTTCTGCTCTTGCTGCTTTTGCTGTTTTCTGCCACCTTGAACTGTCACCCCTGTGCAGTGCCACCCTGCTTTGGAGCCATCTGATTACAGACTGAAACCTCCACAACTGTGAGCTGAATAAATCTCTCCTTCCCTTCAGCTGGGCATGGTGGCGCTCGCCTTTAATCCCAGCACTCAGGAGGCTGAGGTAGGCAGAGCGTTGTGAGTTCGCCAGCTTGAGCTACAACGTGAGCAAGGCCAGCCTGAACTATATAGTGCAACCCTGCCTCAAGAAAAATAGGGCCAGGAGTTTGGCTCAATGGTTTAAGCGCCTGCTTGGCAGGCGTGAGGGCTCTGAGTTTGATCCCTGGTACTGACAAAAAAAAAAAAAAAAAAAAAAAAGCTCTTCTTCCTTAATTTTGGGCGTCAGATATTTTGTCCCAGCAACGAGAGAAAAGTAACCAAGATACCCCCAGTAACCTCATTTTCTCCTGCTCAGTGCCACCCCTAAGATTCCCCCTAGGCTGAGGGCCAAGCCCCCACAGGGGCCTTGGGAACATTTGGGATCAAACTGGCACAGTGGCTCTTCCTGGGGGTGAAGCTCAACTCGGGTTGGGGGCAGAGGAGCGAGGTGGGGTATGCAACCAGAGGAACAGGAAGGAAGCCAGAAGTTCCTGAGGGTCCACTACGTGTCTGCTTCCCATCACGTCCTTCGTCTTGTTGTTCATAATCCGCTTTGTGGGCGCTGGCCCACAGCAGGTGTTCAAAAGAGAAACTTCAGAGCAATGACCATCTTGACAACAATGGGGCCCATAGGTTTCCGTGGCAGGGACGGCCAGGATCTC
>RJWM01026180.1:0-28400 GCA_004363535.1 Dasyprocta punctata | reverse complement strand
CATGAACGTGAGGGGACATTGCATCCTACATCACAGGGTGACCTCCACCCAGATGTCAGTGGCTGAGGGATGCAGTGCTCCTTTGCCCACGCATCTTGGTGTCAGGAAGAGTGGACCTTGCTCTGAGGAGTGTGGCCTCAGATCACCACATCAAAGACACGAGAAGTCAGCCCCGTTGGTAATCTAGGGTGGCCAAAGGCCAGACAGCAGATAACACTCACCTTGGCCCATACGTCCACTTCTGCTGTCCTCGGGAAATGGTGGACTTGGTTTGCCAGATGCATCCACAGCTCAGCAGTGGGGAAGTAGAAACACCTCGGCCTGTACCACATGAGGGAGTCCCTCTGGATTCTGCTCCTCTGTCATTCTGGGAAAAACCTTACAGAGTTGTCCAGATGTGCTGCATTTTTGTCTCCCTGGTCTCAGCACGGTGGCCTTGCTGTGAAGATCTTCACCAGGTCACAGGAGGAGACACATCCTGTCAGCAAAGGGACTAGGACAGTTTCTGCTGGAATCAAGGAGAGGAATCCGGGTGAGGAGTGAAGGTTGTTTATACCTGCATCAATTGCTAAAATACACTTGTTTGTGTGTGTGTGTGCATGTATTACACGTTTGGATTACATGAATATTACATTCCTTAGAATTTCCCCCCTTTTTAAAAATCTTACACTGCTCCCCCTTTCCCTACTGTGTCTTTTTTTGGCTTCCTTACTGAAGATTTTTCTCAGTAGTCAGCATTATCTTTATTTTCTTTTGCTCTTTATTTATATTGTGTATTTCTCATGTAAGACAAACCATGCAATGTTTGAATATATATATATATATATATATATATATATATATATATGTCTGATTATTTCACTTAATATTGGGGTCTTGAAGTGCATACATTTTCCTACAAAGGACTCAAGTTTTTCCTTTTTCCAGGAGAGTAATACTCCATTGTGTGTAAGTACCACATTTTCTCTATTCACCCACAAGGTGATGGACATATAAACTCCTGCCAAGATTTAGTTACTGTCAATTTTGCTGCTATAAACTTGGATATGTATGTGTCTTTGACTGTATTATGATGTCTTTAAACCTTTGAGAAAGAAACCTATGAGCCAAATATTTTATTGAAGGTAATGTCTGCTGTTAGTTTTTGAAATGATCTCCATATTGATTTCCATAGTGGTTGCACCAGGTTACAGTCCCACCAACAAGGAACAAGTGTTCCTTTTCCACTGGCGAGTTCACCAGCATTTCCTCTCATTTGATTTCTTGAGGATAGCCATTCTTTCTGGGGAGAGATGAAATCTGTGTTGATTCCATTTGCATTTATGGAGTGGCCAGCAGTGTTGAACTTTTTTTTTTTTGATATATTTGCTGTTCAGGTGTAATTTTTCATTTGAGAAATGTTACTCCTTTCAGAAACCAGTTTCTCAACTGGGTCTTTTAATTTTGAGAATCTATTTTATTTTGAGCTCTATCTGTGCTAGATATTAATGCTTTGTCTGAGGAATAGCTAAAAGATTCTTTCCACAATCTGTAGGTTATCTTTTCAGTATGTGTGTGCTTCCTTTGCTGTGTAGAAAGTTTTAATTTGCTATGATTCCATTTTTTAATTCTTGGCATTGTTTCTTGTGCATTTAGGGTTCTGTTCATAAAGAACTTGGTTATGCCTGTATCTACCAGTTTTACCCCTTTGTCTTCCAGTTGATTGTTTCTATTTTAATTTTTAGATTCTTGACATATTTTGACTTTAGATGAGTGCATGGTGAGCAATATGGGTCTAGGTTCAATCTTCGGCATGTGGAGAGCCAGGTTTCTGAGAGCCATTTCACACAGAGTTGACCTTACTCTAGTAAACCATTTGGTGCCTTGTCAATGATCAGATATTTCAGTACTGGAGATTTAGCTCCATGACCCAGCGCCTGCCTGGCAAACACTAGGTTCTGAGTTCGATTCCTTATCCCACTCAAAAAAATTGAGCTTCTAAAGATGAGATATTTGAGGTTGCTTGGTATTGATTCTGTAGTATTTATTCTGTTCCATTCACCCAGACGTCTTTTTTTTTTTTTGCAAGAATCATGGTGCTTTTATTACTAGTTGGCACTTTAATTTGAGGTCAAGGATTGTGATGGTTCCTGCCTTGCACTTGTGGTCTAGTATTGGTTTCATTAGTCTAAGCCTCTTCTCTTTCCATACAAAATTTAGAATTATTTTCTATAGTTCTGAGAGGAATCTTATTGATGTTTTGATTGAGACTAAACTGCATTTGCATAATAGTTTTATCTTCAGGCCCAGTTTTATTAATCCCTTTCTGTCTGTCTGGGAACAAGATATCTTTCCATTTTCTGATATCTTGTTCAATCGCCTTTTTCAGAACATTGTAGATTTTATTGCAGAGGTATTTCGCTTACTGGTTAAGTTGTTCCTAAATATTTCATTTGTCTTTGTGCCAGTGTAGAAGTTATCTTTTGCCTGCTTTCTTTCTCAAGTTTATTAATTCATACAGATATGCCATTGAATTTTGTGTTGATTTGCAAGCTTCTTTGTTACTAATTTTTAATTAATTCTAGGAGTCTTTCGTTGGAGTCTTTGAGGTCTTCTATGTAGAGCATCATATCTTCTCCAAATCGTGAGAATGCAAATATTTCTTTCATATATATGTGTCTTTAATTTCTTTCTCTTAGGTTTTCTGACAAGTGTGTTCTCAATTATTTTGAACGTGAGTGGTGAGAGTGGACATCCATGTGTTATTCCTGATTGTGGGGTAAAGTTTTTCTACTTCTCCCTGTTTAATATGAATTTGGTCATTGAGTTAACACAAATGCCTTTCATGTGATTGAGATGTGGTCTCTCTATACCTGTTTTCTTCAGAATGTTCATCATGGATGGATACTGATTGTTTGCAAATATATCTTCTATGTCCATTGGAATGATCATGTATCTTTAGTCCTGGATTCTCCTTTTGGTTTTCATTAAAGTTTTGATATGTGCATATTGAGCCATCTTTGCACTCATGGAATGAATCCTACTCTAGACCTTCTATAAATTTCTTGTAGAATTCAAGTCTGTCTCCATCAGGATGTGAGATTTTTTGTTTGTATTTTTAATAAATAGGTTCCTCACTTTTGATGACTGATAAAGAATTATTTGAAATTTTCATATATTTTTGTTCCATCTTAGGTAAGTCATATGGATCTAGGCATATATACATTCTTTGGAATTTCTTCTGAATACAACTTATTAAATTCTTAGTGTATTTATTGATGATCTTCAGGATTTTGACTGACTCAACTGTAATTTCAACCTTTCCAATTCTAAGTGCTTGATTTGAGGATTTTTGGTAAGGATGACTAGGAGTTTATCAACTTTGTTAACTCTTCCAATGAACCAGCTCTTCAGTTTATTACCTCTTTGCATTTTTTTAGTCTCAGCAAGGGCCTGGCAAAGGAATGCCTAGATTTTCAAATGCAGAATAATTCACATTTGGCCTGGCCTCTGGCTACCAGGGCAGGACATGTGTCCTTCAGGGTTGAGGTCAAAACTCTCAGACTGTGTCTTTCTAGTATATCACCTGTGTATAGCTGATTCCTGAGAATGTCTCTCACCCAGTCACTGTGGCAGGTTAACACTGTGTGCTCTGAAGTGAAGCTGTCCTTTGGGTGTTCTGAGGCCCAGGTACAAATGCTCAATACATTCCTGGAATGGAACCCAAGCCCATGCTCTCTGTAAGCATATGGCAGACACCTACATAGGAGTCAGCTCCCTACTGTTTCCTATGAAAGGACTCTGGAAACAGAATTCACACATTCTCTCAGGTCACAGCAACTGCAAGTGTACAGAATCGCCACTGCTCTTTCTCATTTGGATGTCTTGGAGTCCCCAGGATTCATGTCAGTTCTACAAATTTTGTCCTTTCCCCAAGACCAGGAGCCAGGGAAATACTCCAGGCTGATTCTTTCCCTACTCAGGAAGTAGAGTTTCTCGACAATTTCTTTGTAGTACTTTTTTGTGCACATTTTCATCACAGAATGGTAAGCAAGGAGGAATTCTTTATGTACATAATGCATCTTTATCTGTTTTCTGTCCCCTTTACCTCACAATTTATGAAAGCTGTATTTCCTTTTATCACCTTAATTCTGTTTTTTTTTCCTGTAAATCCCTTTTCCTTTCCTTCCATCCCCATTTCCAACACCTCTTGTTCTCATTCTTGTTTGAGCAAGTTACTCCTACTTCCATATATTTGTCTTCAATTTTCCTCCAAATGTATAGTTTTGCTGTCCTTCAGAAAAGAAATGATGTAGTATTTGAACTGGTGTGTCTGATTTCACTTCAGATTATGGTCTCCAAATATATGCATTTACATAAAAAAGTCTCCAGTTTATCTTTCTATATGACAGAGTAGTACTTTATTATGTATATGCACCACACTTACTTTATCCCTTCGTCCTTTGATCGGCATGTGTGCTATTTATAGCAGCAGATTTTATAGTAGCCAAATATTGGTAACACTCTGTAGTTTTGAACTTTTGTGTTAGTTCTTTCCAGATTCCAGGGAACTACTTTTCTCTTCTGCTTTTCTTCACTCCCTCGGTTGAGATTTTCCAGAGTGTCGATCCAAAACTTGGAGAGGCTGAATTGCTATTCCTCACCACTCTGCTATTCTCCAGCAGTGAAGCACTGAAGGTAGCACACGCCCATAGACAAAGGGACCCCACAGATCCTGGCTTCCCTTGTTATCATCCTGGAGTTTTTGATGTGTGTGGCTGTATTTGAACTGCTCATATGTGTCCTATGTGACTGGAGGTGGGAGAAATAAATAGATGAGGGCCTTGGTCAAAATGCAAACCGTTAGTCAATAGAGGGAGCTACGCACTGTTAGTTAATGGAGGACCTGGGAACTGAAAGAACCAAGGTATGCAACTTTCCTCCTCAGGAGGAAACTCCATGGAGTCTGAAGCCCAGAACTAACAGACTCACAGAATCTTCTGGTTCAACAAGTCAGCCCTAGAAAGTGCTAATGAATGTGATAACTTCCACCATGACCTGGGTAGGGAGTCTTCAGGGGGTGAGTTCTTGGACACAAAGGAGAACTGGGCTCATCCCAGGTGGGCTAGGTGTGAGGGAGTGCAGGCTCCAACATGAGGATGATGGAGAAATTACAGAAGCACATATGTGATATCTTGCTTATGTTTTCATTGCTGAAACACAATATTTGACATCTGCAGTTCAGCTGAAGAAAAAATGATTTAGGTTCACCATTTGCAGAGTTTCCATTCCATAGTCAGTCAGCTCCAAGGCAGAATAGTAGAGCGAAGGCATGCTGGAGGAAACCTGCTCCCCACAAGTTCTCCAGAAAGCAGAGGGTGAAGGGGGAGCCAAGAAGGAAGGTATAAGCTCCGTGTCACACCCAGTACCCTCCTTTTCCTAAAAGGCCTCAACTCTTAACAGTATGTCAGCTACACATGCACATAATGCAATCACCTACCAATGGTCCTGCCTATGTGCACCTGGTGCTTCTAGGGGAAATCCAAAGTGAAGCCAGAGTAGGTGTCTTAAATTGCAGGAGAGATGGGCATAGGTCCTTCTGTCAGCACTGAATTCCTCACGATGGGATGGCATGATGTGTTCCTGCTCACTTCTTTTGAGAAAACTATAGATCTCAGGGAGGCAAGGGACTAGATCTCAGTTGGTAGCTGCTGTCTCAAAGGGAAATTTGTCTGGTGAAGTGATACGATTGATCCAGTATCTGCCAAGAATCAAGATGAGGGCCCTAAGGGAGGATTTAGGTTACTCTTGACCTGAACATGGACAGTTGGATGGTCCTCTGACTCTGGACCTGTGCTTGCTGTCATCTCATGAACCCTGGTCTAGGCTTTGAGGCCGAGGCTGCTCTCTTAGTTCTGGCTGATTGATCTCAGTGAGGTGAAAGCCTTAGTTCAAGGGGACTGGAAGTAGGACAAGAGAGTTTAGACACAGCATCTACCAAGGCTCTAGTTAGCTGAGGCAGTGGGAACCCACTCACCTGAATACAAAGCATCCTGCTCTCAACCTGTCCTGTGTTTGACCTGTAGTCAGATCCGGGGAATATCCCCCCACGTTTTCTGTAAGTACCTCACTGCAATATTGCTGTGTTTTAATGAAGGTAGCACCAAGTCACTGCGAAGACGGTGCTAGACATAAATATTTACTACGATAAAGATGGGACAGGTTCTCTATTCTCAGATACATGAACCCGTTAAATTTTGTGACCTTCATTTGTTGTGGGCAGAAAGATGTGGCCATGCATGTTGTCCCTGCAGTACCTTTATTCACAACCAGGGATGGAGACATTTTATCTGAGAGGTTTTCTCAGCTCAGCAGAGGACCGGGGTCCAGGCCCTGCTGAAGACATTAGAGGGATTTGAGTGAGCAGAGAGGTAACCATTCACCCAGAACACTGGGGCCCTCACAAGTCCATTCCAACCCTACTGTGAGGGTAGATTTCGTAGGACTGTACTTGTGTTTTGCAGTCAGGGTTCCTCCAGGACTTATAGAAGCTTCAGGAGTCAAGTATAGAAGTCATGTTGTGGAGCAGTGTCCTCAGGTCACACAGCACAGGACACAAGGTGGTGCCAGGAATGCAGGTAGTCCTGTGGTTGTCCCTATCCCAGAGCAGAAAACTTCATACTCCTCAGGATTCATGTTCCATAGAGTCTTCTTATAACCTTGTCCTGTGAGTTCAACTGCAATCTGTGAAGCAACCTTATTTCTTATTCTAGGATCACAGGGACAGACGTGTGTAAAGCCTAGTGCATCGCCCAAAGGGAAGACCTTTAATAGGCCTTTGTGAGTGGCAACAAGTGTGTTGTTCTCAGCTAAGAACACTAAGCCTCCCTCGCTCCTCCAAGGATCTGACTCAACAACAAGGTCCTGCTTTCTGCAGAGAACACCATGATGCATCAAGGTCAGGGGAGCCAAGACACAAACCTCAGGGGAGGACCTCCTGGCCAGAGTAGTGTGTGGGTCCTCATGGGTGTGCAGGGTCCCAAGCATGAGAACGAATTAGCAGCCCCTACTTCCTATGCATCCCCTTCCCCCTGTGCTCTAATTGGGGCCACAACAAGGGAAGAACCTGGACACGGGACACCAAGTTGCCTTCAAAATCTTCAGAGCATCTGCTCTTCCCTCACTGCCATGGCTTCCAGTGAATGTAGTCAGTGTTGTGAGAGCTCCAGCGGTAAAGAGGAGGGTCCAAATCCCTCACAGAACAAGGATAGGCCTCAGATAATGCAGGGTGTGTTTAAAGATGACAAATTAGATAAGATTTTGCGATTTCTCCTCCAAAAATATCAAATGAAGGAACACATCACCACGGAAGAAATGCTTCACATTTTGGACCGTGATTACCATGATCGTTTCCCTCTGATCTTTAGGGAACTATGTGAGACCATGTGTCTGGGTTTTGGCATTATCACGAGGGAAGTCGATCCCCCTGACCACACATATGAGCTTGTTCCCTTCTCGAGCCTCACTTATAGTGAGATGCTCAATGATGACGACCAGATTATTCCTAAATCCGACCTCCTGATACTCATCCTGAGTGTCATCTTCCTAATGGGCAACCTATTCAGTAAAGAGCACCTGAGGGATATTCTGAGAAATAAGAAGATATTAGGAGAGACAGAGAGCAAACCTTTTGGTGATCCCTGGAAATTCATCACAGAGGATTTGGTACGGGAAGAGTACCTGGTGTACCAGCAGGTTCCTAACAGTGATCCTGCTCACTATAAGTTTCTGTGAGGTCCAAGAGCCTATGCCAAAACCACCAGGTTGAAAGTTCTAGGGCATGTGTTCATGCTTGATGGGACAGATTCCAAGTCTTGCCCGCATCTCCGTGAACAGGGTATGAGAGAGTAAAATGTGATACTGAGTGACCCTGAGTGGCAAGATACTTGCCCTGAGAGGGAGTGTTCCACCAGCATGTCACAGGTCTTATTCCCACCCACTGTGAAATGAGGCCCACTCTCAGCCTGTGATTATGGTTCCCTAAGTAGTTAAGGGGCCGGGGAGGGGGTACAATACCATGCATAGCATTTTAATGTCTCTTCTATTTGTGTTTCTTGGAGATTCAGCAATGTTTCCTTTATGAATTTTGAAATCTTTTTCCTTTTTGAAGGAGTGAAATAACTTGAATGTATGATTTGGAGAATGGTTCTGGCCTCCCATGTAATTTTTCTTAGTATTATTGTTTAACTGTTCATTCTGACCCATAAGTGATTTTTTTGACATTGATCACATATGGCTTTTGATTTAACATTGCAAGTGTAAGAGTTGTTCCTGTTTTATCAAACAAACAGTGAAATTTTAATTTGCTTCATGATGAACTAAACTTTGCAGAGGAATTTTCTTGGTAATTTCTAAGAAGTTTTCATGAATAAAACACAAGAGAAAAATAGATGTACACATAAAAACAATTCTTGGATTTTTATTTATTTTTCATTATTGTTCTGTGGTATTACAAATATATGTGTACCTGAATTTGCTCGATTGCTTCAATTATATATGGGAAATTACTATGAATAGAGAAGCCCGTTTGCTCATGGAAGCAGTGACACCAAAACTTGTTTTTTAAATAGCGGATAAATTTATTGCAGGAAAGAATGGGAAAGAGGAACGGTGGAATGTTGGAATGGGAAATCGGAATAGCTCCCTAGAGACCACAGGGGTCCTAAATGGCTTCCAAACGAGCCAAACTCTCAAAGGAAGTTTTATAAAGCAAAATCATGAGGCAAGTATGACATGGATCAAAATTATGAGAAAAAATATGATTGCAAATACAGTCACTTAGGTAATATTGATTTCATGGTTGCAAGTTAATGAGTGATATCACCAACATTGGTCAATAAACTAGAGTACTAGTTTTGTCTTTATTGTTAGCAGAATCAGTTTTTTAAAAATTTTTTTTATTTGAAGGGTATATGACAGAATCAAACCAATCAAAATGAACCAGTGTAAGAGATACAAGACTTCAAAGCATTATGAAATCAACAGTAGCTACCATAATGCTTTTGATGTCTTCAAAATAACCGCAGATAACTTTGGGCATAGTAAAAACCAAACAGAACAGAATAGAATAGAAACAATGAAAACAAAACAATGAAGGTGATAGAGGAAGGACTTCAAAAACCAGCCAATAGTAAATCCAAAATTGCTACCATAATATATCTTGTTATCCTTGAAATTGTTTCGCCTGCCACGGGATTTAACATAATCAAACAAAACAAAAAAGAATGACTCAACCCAACAAAACAGTGGAAATGATATAGGACCTCAAAACAAGATCATAGGGAATCAAGAATGGCTGCAACACTCAGAAGGAGATCCCCCTCTAGATGACACACTGCCTAGAAATATCCTCTGGACCTATGATCACATGACTGGCCCTAGACCTGCAATGTCAGTGAAACACCAAAGCACCACAGGCATCCAATTGCCTTTCACTTTGAAAGCTACCATCACAGCCTGTGTTTCTCCGGATAAGCACGTCGCTTACAGGGGTTTGGGGAAATGGTACTTCTTGTTTGCCAGCCCATGTGCCAGAAGGGGCTGGGGTCTGGCTTTTCTCAGTCTGGCGGCAGCCATGCATGGTGCTGGTTCTCAGACGGGGCTTTTTTTTTGCTGCTGCGGTCCTTGTTCTCTCTAAACCCAGTCCACAAATGGTGCTGACTCACGGGGAGAGGCTGGGGTCTAGCTATTCCCAGTTCACCAGAGGCCTGTGCATGGTGCTGGTTTCCAGATTGGACTTGTTTGCTGCTGTGGCCATTGTTCCCTCTAACCCTGATCCACGAATGACCAGCAGTATCACTTTTAATCTTAGCCTTAATCATATTCTTAGTGGTCTTAGTCTTACTAGGTTGGACAGGATGTCCCACTCCCAATTTGATAATGAAAAAAATGAAAAGGGTGAGAGGTAAGGGAGACTTTCAGGTGAAGTGAGGCTCTAACATCCCTCACTGGTACTCGAATGTGTGTTGGGAGTGTCCGCCATCCAGGATCTTGCACTGTCAAGTGGACTGCTTTCCTAGGGACAACTTCTTGTGAGTAGAATTTGCTTCAATACTCTTCCAAGGTAAACTTGAGGATGTGGCCAGTCACATTGGGCAGTTAAACCAGTGGTTAGATGACCACCACACCCAGTATTTTTCCCTTTATTGCCCCTTCTCATTGGCATGTTACACAGAGATGTTACCCTGTCTTACAGAAATACTGAATCTAGGATTCTTGCCAGTTATTTCCTTTGTGAAGAAAGTTTATGCTAGATGTGTCAGGATGTGTAAACTTGCTTGAAGATTCATTGACCTGCATCTGTGCTGAGCTGACTTTGACACAAGAACGCCCAGGGTTATAGGTTTCATTGTCACAGAGCACTTGTGAGCTCCAAGTTAAACTGTTGTTGAAGGTGATATAATTGAAAATAGTTGTTCCAGTGGAAAAGAAGCTGACAGGTAAGAAAATATGGTTCTTTCACCAAATTCTAGGATCTGTGAGGTATTTGGTCCCAGCAGGGTCAGACTCCTTAACATCTAACCAAGTGATACACACTGTTACAGAGAACATACAAGAGGCAACGATTACTAAGCAACATTTTTGCCTAATTTTCTCTTCAGTTTCCTTGTGATATGCAACTTCTCTGAGACACACACAAACAGGTTTTCCAGAAAACGTGTTATATAGTGAGAGGTTACGGTAATGCTAGAACCAGGTATATATCAAGAAGTAGTGAATATGCAGGATGTCATAAATTTTGCCATCTGTTGAATGCATTACTTACATTCCACTGGAATCTTCAAACAGAAACATGGGTCGTCACCACTGATAGATGAAGACACAGAAGACTACTGTTCTCAGGAGATTCTTAGGATCCCAATGTGGTAAATTTCAAGGCCTCGATATACAGTCTCATTTTGAGGTCTTCTCAAGACCACCCAGTTCCCATCCCTCCTGAACTGAACCTAGCATTGTTCTCCATTTATTTCTCTACACAGAAAAATGATTATAATAACAAAAAATCTTCATGGATATCTTAGCTAATTTTCTCTTGTCGCGGGGACAAAATACCCAACACCCAAATTTAAGGAAGGAAAGTTTTATTTAGCTCACAGTTTGTGGAGGTTTCAGTCCATAATCAGCTGACTCCAAGGCAGTGTGGCCAGACACAGGGGCAATAGTTCATTAGGAAAGAGGCAGCAAAAGTAAAAAAAAAAAAGCAAAAGGGAAAGGAAGTCTCTTTCCCTCCTTTATACCTTATACAAGCTACCTGCCCTAGGGTGGGAGTAGTGCTCACATCACTAATCACAGCAGGAGATAACGAACTAATCACAAACCTAGCTTTGGCCACCTTCAAAAACCCTGCACCCCTGGCCAAAACTCTAGGATCCGTCACCTCCAAAAAGCTGCCCCCTTGACTGCATGAGGCACTGGGGAGACATCCAGATACAAACCATAACACAGGGTGAAGACACAACCTGAGTACAAGGCAGTGAACTCTCTCCTGAATTAATAATATAAAAGATGATGGGTACACCTTACTTCCAGGGTAGCAGCCCAGAATCTCCTGTCTTCATGCATATGCATGTCATTTGGAGTGTAGTGGAATGAGTTATTATAAAATGTACACATAACACAAAGCTCCCTGAGAAGCTACAGGTGAGGCAGGACCATGCACAGAGCAGTAGAGGAAAGAAGAATATCAGCTGCTGCCAAAACCCATGAAATCCTCAAATTCCTTGAGTAGGAGGTAAGTGCTTGTATGCTGATCACGAAACAAAACGAATTCACCTTCATTTTCCAGTCTCTGGTCTGTGACCACCCACAAGAATGTAAACACTTTACATATCCCTAAAGACCCTTTACTAATATTCAGATAAAGCCAGTTAGACGCCCTCAAGAACAAGTCACATTTTAGGAAACTGACCATGAATTCAAAGAGAAAAGAAAATTGTCCTCAACTTAGGAGGTTACTGTGAAGGGAAGTGTGCACAAGTGCTAGTGAGTGAGGAACAAGTTTTAGTGAGTGAAGAAAAACAGCCTCTCACAGAAATGAGATGGATACTGTACCTGAAGCATACATCCCATACTAGGTGGCACTTGATAATGATGGAGAATTTCCAGCCCTATGTCACATGTTCAACAACTCCTTCTAGAACAGAAGACAATTTTAGCTTATGAAATCATATTTGTTGCATTTTTGTGAGCATCTATTGTGCACCCACTTAGAGTGACACCAGAAGGCCTCACTCACAAAGCTTGTCCTGCCTCCTTCCTCAGCCATGTGAGCATTGTAGAACACTTGTCCTTAGGAAGGGGTACTAGATGATCTTGTGCCACTGAAGTACTAGCAGACGCGTTTCGCATCATTTGGAGCCACAGGTGCTACAGGACAACTGGACTAATCCTCACATACTGTCCACACAGTACACATAAATCTCTGTGTATGCACCTGGCAGCTTCAGCCCTACATGTTTGTTCCCTTTGACAGGAGCAGGCTGATTGTGACCCTTGAAGGTCCTGGGCAGGTCCCACCCCACAGATGCTGACAGCAGGGTTTGAGTCATGCCTGCCATACCCTTCATGCTCCTGAGCACATCTGTCAATCCCATGAAAGTTGTGCTGTCCTCCAGAGTGTGAAAGACAATTGGTGTCTAAATGGGTGCACAAATATCACTGTGGTATGATGTTTTCAAGTCTTCTGAGAAAATGTCCAGAAGCAGGATAGCTAGGTCAAATGGCATCTCTAATTCTAGCTTCTTGAAGTATCTCCACAGTGATTTCCACAGTGGTTGCACCAGTGTGCATTCCCACCAAAAGTGGAGAAGAGTTCCTTTTTCCCCACAGCCCCTCCAGCATTTGTTGTTGCTTGACTTTTTTATCTTGGCCATTCTTTCTGGAGTGAGATGGAATCTCATTGTTGTTTTAATTTGCATTTCCCGAATGACCATCGATGTTGAACATTTTTTCTTATATTTATTTGCCATTTGCATTTCTTCCTCTGAGAAGTGTGTATTCATCTCAGATGCCCATTTTTGGATTGGGTCCTTGAATTTCAGGGGCCTGATTTTTTTTAATTCTTTATATGCTTTAGATAGAAGTCCTTTGTCAGAGGCACGATTGGCTAAGATATTTTCCCAGTTCATGGTTTTCTTTTCACTCTGTTGGAGATTTCCTTTGACATGCAAAAATGTTTTAATAAGGTGCGATCCCAGTTGTTGATTCTGGGAAGTACTTTCCATGAAGTGTGATTTTCATTCATAAACTCTCTACCTACTCCTATGTCAGCAACATTTTTACCTGCTTTGTTTTTCAGCAAATTTAGTGTCTCAGTTTTAATATTCAGATCTTTGATCCATTTTGACTTTAGTTTAGTGCATGGTGATAGACATGGATATAGTTTTAGTTTATGGCATATGGAAAGCCAGGTTTTCCAGCATAATTTGTTAGAGGCTATCTTTGTTCCAAAGTACATGTTTGGCCACTTTGTCAAAGACGAAGTGGCTGAGTGCGTTTGTAGTTGTGGCTGTATCTTCTAATCTATTCCATTGATCTTCAGATCTCTTTTGATTCTAATACTATGCTATTTTTATCACAATAGCTTTGTAATGCAATTTCAAGTCGGGGATTGCGAGAGGCCTGCAAATTGAAACAAAACCAAGATTCCATCTGACCCCAGAAAGAAAGGCTACCCTCATGATACGAATCAGTAACAAATGACAAAGTGGCTGTGAGGAAAAAGAAGCACTTCTCCATTGTTTTTGGGAGTGCAGATTGGTTCAACAACTGTGGAAATCAGTATGGAGATTCCTTATAAAGCTAGGATTAGAGATCCCTTTTTATCCAGGTGTTCCCCTTTTTGGTATTTCCCAGAAGAATTAGAAGCATACCACAGTGAAATATGTGCTCCCCTATTTTATCGCAACACAATTTGTCATAGTTTAATCCTGGAAACAAGTCAAATGCCCACCAATGGAAGAATGGATAAAAAGAATTGTGGTCATGTTATACAAAGGAGTTCTATTTAGCAATAAAGAAAGATAAACTTGAGACTTTTATAGGCAAATGAATGAAACTTGAGACCATACGCACAAGTGAAACAAATGGACTCATGTGTGTAGATATCATATTGTCTCCCTAGTGTGAGAAGCTGAAACAGTAAAAAATATCCAACCTGGACAACAGATATTGGGAAATTGGAAGAAAGTATTCAAAAAAAAAAAAACCTGAGGTGTGGGAAAGGAGGAAAGAAAGAAGGGAAATGGAAATATATGTGATATTTGAGGTAACTATAATTCTAATTTCTCTGAGTTCGTTGAAACTTAAGGACACTGATAATAGAGTTTGGACAATTTTTCACGATGATACCTTTTACTTTCAAGTAAATTACTTTGAAGATAACAATATGCAATGTACTAAAGATTGTTATTGTCATATTATGTTGTTCTGATATTTCCTATTTTTTCTATTTAGGGTGGTCTCTGGATGACTTCACAAGGAGAGACTGGATTATGACCTTGTAGCTTTTCACGTAAGGATCCTAAAAGTTCCCAAGACCAGTAGGCCTCAATTCCTTCACCTATAAAATGGACTTGGCACATGTTCCTGGATGTAGAGTATAGCATTACATGTGAGGCCCAAGATGGGGACAATCCCATATGTGTGGCCAGGGAGACCCACTTCCCTCATCTCAATGCCAAAGCTCAGACACACACACACTCACAGGGCTCCCTAAAGATCAGTGGGAAGTGCTCACAGGAATCATGGTCCACAATGTGCACCATTTCTTCCATGTTGATCTGCTCCTTCTTTTGATACTTGTGAAGCAGAAAGGGCACCAATCTATCTAACCTGGCATACAGGAACTCATCCTGCATATGCTGGGTGGCATCCCTGTCCTGTGAGGGACTTGTACCCCCTCTCCTTGCCTGCTGGAGCCTTCATTGATTGACTGCTGTCACTGGAAGCCATGACACGGTGGGGAGAAGAGATGCCCTGAAGATTTTCAGGATGACTTGGTGTCCCTGACCCATGTTCTTCTCTTGGTGTGGCCTAAAATGAAACATATGAAAAAAGGGTGCAAAGGAAACAGTGGATGCTGTTTCCTCCTCATCTTTGTGACACTTCACATACCTTAGGTCTTGTGCACTTCTCTGGTCAGGTGGATGGCCTCTGTCAAGCTTTTTTTCTTGTCTCCTCTGATCATGGGGCATCGTGTTGTTCCATGTGGACAGAAGACATTGTTGTTGCGGTCTCGGGCTCCTGGAGTGGAGTGTGAAACCCTTAGTGTTCTCATCTGAGAACAACACTCTTGACACCTCCCCCAAATGCCCATTATCGGTCTTCTCTTTGGATGGTACTCTAGGGCTTCACATGCTCTTTCCTCCTGCACAACTTGTGCCCTTGATCCTGGGACAGGAAATGAAGTTGGCCCTCAGGCTGCCCTTGAACTGCAGAGCACATGGTTCTAGGGAATCGAGTATGGACAATGAAGCCTGGGGACTGTGAGGTGTTCTTATGCAGGAAGAGGGGAAATCCCAGGTACACATCAGGACGTGCACCTCACTTCCACGCCTAGCACTGCCACTGTGTCCTGTGCTGTGTGAGCTGAGGACACTACTCCAGAACAAGACCTCCACTCCTGATTCCGGGGCTCCTAAAATACATGGAGGAACACCGCCTGTAGTATACCTGCATGGTCCTGCTTCCCCAGGTCTCACAGTTGGGGTAGGCTGGACTTGTGAGGGCCTCCGTGTTCTGGGTGAATGGTTGCCTCTCTGCACACTCAGGTCCCTCAAATGTCCTTAGGCAGAGCTTGGACCCCAGTCCCATGCTGGAATGAGAAAACTCTCAGATAAAAAGTGTCTTCCTCCCTTGCAGGGAATACAAGCCCTGCGGGGACACTGTGGAGGGCCACACTTTTGTGGCAGCAACAGCTGGAGGTCACAAATTTTACTGGAGTCCATGGGCCAGAGGAAAGGGAACCTGCTGCATCTTTATGTTGATAAATGGTTAGAGCTATGGTCTTCTCTGCAGTGGACTGGAAATACCTCCTTCAGAATACAGCAATTTGGATATGAGAAACTCAGAGAATGTGGGGGAATGGGAGTCCCCCTGTTCCCTGGGTCTGACTCCAGGTGTGACATGGGACAGGCTGAGGCTAAGGTACCTTGTGTTCAGTTGAGTGGGTACCCTCTGCCGCTCCTAGACCCTTAATAGACCCTGAAATCCTAATTTTGCCATCCTGGTTCCACCTTTCCCAGTACTAAGGTCTTCTTTTCTGTGTGACCAATGACCCGGTGCTAAATCCCCAACACTACACCACTCTCCACTGAAACAATCTGGAATGTGTGGATCGTCAGATCCTTGAGGGAGCGGAGATTCTAATTTACTACGAAGCACGCATGTGAGAAGTATTGGCCTCACTACCTTGCTTGTAGTGATTTGTCTGGCACCACTAACAGAATCCCTCCTCAGAGCTGGATTCGTGAATAGGGAATATTTTGTGTGATTCTCTGACACCCCGTTCCTCTTAGAGCAAGGCAAGTCTCAATAGACTCATGTGAGGAGATGGAAAGATGCTCAACTTACCTGACCACACTGGAGCTGCTGCTCCCCTGGAACAATGGAATATCTACTTCAAAATGCAAGTAGTTTGCAGACTAGAAACCTAACGTGTAAGGAAGGGCTGTCATCTTCCTCAGTAAAATACACTCTAGATGTACTATCCTCATATGCCAGCCAGACAAACCACAGGTTCCCTGGACTGAGATGGGCAGTGACCCCACTACTTAACACTCCCTGTGTCTTCCATGGGACTCTGTACTCCCTGTCCACAACTTTAGATTCTGAAATTCACTACCCGTGCTGCCCCATAGAGTTCACCTATTTGTACATATATAAAGTTACATAAAATTTAATTAAAATTGTAACTCCTCAATAACACTAGGCACATTTCAGTACTACATGGCAATATGAGGTGGCTGAGTCCCATTTGGACAGTTCTAAGTGTATTCAGTTTCCAAGGACAGTACTTCCAGTAGGAGAATAATGAGAGTCTTAGCAAGATGTATGCTTTACTCAGCACCTGGACACTTGTTTTTCATTGCTAGCGATGGATCTCTTAAAGCCTGGATCTCCCATGTGCAAGACCAGTACTGCAGGACTGAGCTGCCCTCCCCAACCCTGACCTGCGGGCCTGTGGTTGTCCTCCTTTAGTACCAGCAGCCACAGACAGGAGTCACAGTCCTGTCACATTAATGACTGTCTTCTTCCTAAGAAGGCAGTGATGCTCTTACATAGTAGGAGCACAGAGGACTCCCGTTGATAACCTTGACAATGCGTGGGTGAATTTCTGACTGATTTCTGGGGTAACTGGGCGAGGTCATTATTCATAGACTGGAAAGTGCAGGAGACCATGAGCAGGAAACCTGAGGGAAGAAGATCTCTGTTACATTGCCCATAGTGAGCTACTGTGAATGGCACTATGAAATAAAAATATACCACTTAGTTTCCTTTGTACAAATAAGCAGTTACTCCAATGTCTCCCCACTGAGCTCATAATAAATACCCCTCCTCTCCTCAGTCCAGATTAAATGTCAGAGTATGCAGATGCCACCAGCCCCAGAAGGCTGGAGCCAGCTTTAGAGGAGGCTGAGGTGAGGACTGCTGGAAGAAGTAAGACAGGGCTGGAGATAAACATTACCTGTCTGTGCTTCACCTCCGTCTATTCTGATCTAGGCAAGAACATTCCTCACTTCTGCAATTTGAGATGAGACAAATGGGTCCTTCTATCTCCTCAGAGCTAGGGTCAGATATTTTCTCCTCTTTATTGGGATACACGGCAGCAGGGCAAAGAATTCTCCAGTCAGCATAGGCATTTGAGCGAACTGGACCATCACCTACTTTTCATACTGCGGAGGACACCGCAAGTGCAATGGAATTGTCAGATGTGCTGGGAATGTGACCAGTGTGGACAGCATGAAGGAAACCCTGCTAGCAGCTCTGGGCCGGCTCCTGACAAGGGATCTCGAGGCACAGAATCCGGTTGCTCCCCTCAAAGTGAGGGACACGCATGGCTGAACCTTCTAGGCGTGCTAACACAGAGGTCTGTGTGCCCTGGGGCCACGGGGTGAGGATTAATCCAGGGATCCTGCAGCACCACCTGGAGAAATGGCTGTCATGAATACCTCGGGGCACTGCTAGGATTCCCGTGGCACAGGATCCTCCAAGGACCCTTCCTAAGGACAAATGGTCTGCAGTGGTCCCAGGGTTGATAAAGTGGGAAGACAACCTGTGAGGGAGGGAGGACTTGTACTGTCACTGTAAGTAGTTACAAGGTAGGTGCTCAGCTAAATGCAACATATACAATTTGTTAAGATAAAATGCTTTTCTGCTATGGGCAGAGTTATTGAGGTGAGACAGGCATGGAAATCTACAGCCTCTCCAAATGTCACCTACTTTGAAACTGAAGGGTTTAGATATAGCATCAGTCACAATACCATGAGGCATTCTTGTTCTTCACCCACTAACACTTGCTTGATTTTCCCTTCCAATTAACCTTGAATTTTAGCAGACTGACAGTTTTCTCCTGTTTGGATTCATGGCTTATGTATTAAAATACCTGGAAGAATTTCTGACATACTATATACTGAAACTTGGTAAGAAACTGGTTCTAGTAGTTCCCTAACCTGGGAATGCATCACCCTATCTCTCCAAAAATTGTGTTTGAAGAGTCTGTCCATCCTGGGATCAATTCACATCTTCCGAACTTCCTGTGAAGAACATATCCCATCTGTGTCAGTTTCTCTTCCATTGCAACACATATTTTCACCTTGAAAAAAATCCAGCCTTGCTGCTCACGAGTCCAGTATGAAAATAATGATTAAATCCCAAGTCACCCTAGTGAAAAGATCAATTGAGCACAGTTGAAATTCTAAGAGATTTCATGAAAAATTACCTGTCCTGATATTACTAGAATAAACTTCCTTCAGAACGGTGATAAGTGACAGCTGACCCAGGTGAGTCTGGTGTAAGACAGGGAAGAAGATTGAGAACACTCAGGAGGGGCTCTGCAGGGAGAAGCTCTAGGGCAGGCAGTCATCTGACAACTTGTCCAGCCGCTCAGTGTGACTGTCCACATCCTCTTGTCCATCTTGAAAGATTGTTGAGGCAAAGTGGACTCAAGAGGTGACATTGTCCCCAGGAAAGTTGACATTGTCAGCTGGGCACTGCAAGACCTTGGAATGTGGACACTCGCAGCAGAGAGCAGAGCACCTGCCCAGGGACTTCGTTATCTCCTATGAAAATCTTGCAGAGGCAGAGCATAATTCCCCTGGTTAGTGTCCTGTGGAGGAGCACTTTTCTCATACCTGTTCCAGGTGAGGATTCCTCTCAGCTTCTCCCACCATCCAAAAGCTCTGCTCAGAGAAGTCGTCCATGCTCTCAGGCTATAACCTCAGGCCCAAGACACCTCATCTGAGGGTCCGGCCTGGGCCCTCTTTCCACTGTGTTAAATCAACTCCTGCAGAAAGATCTGTATTAACCCCAAGTCACAAACTTCTATGACTTAGTACTCACCCAGAGCTGCACTCTGCTAGGCTCCTCTCCCTATCTACACTGCAGCACTATTATCTGCCATATAGGTCCTTGCAGACATCTCTCTCTCTCAAGATGGGAGGTACTATTGTCCAGCCACCCCATGGAGCGGGTTTGATTCTGTTCTGTGCAGTTTACTCATATCCCCACCACAGACACAGAGCCATCCAAAGAAGTCAGGGGGTCAGTGTGTCTTCAACAGATGGATTCTTTAATTCTTTTTTTTTATTTCAGAGAAAAAAGAGTTAGAAAAGAAAAACCAAAAGCAAAAGAGACAAAAAAGACAACAAATCCGAAACAGCAGCATTATAGGTTTACAAGCCAAGATGATAGGAGTTTGCCAATGGTTGCATTATTGCTTACAGTCACCTTCAAAAGGGTTGTTTAGATTGACAGATATGCACATGTAAAGTTGATCTAACCATATGAGTATTAACTGTTCTTTTTCAATAACTAGTACATTTAGTACCATATTCATTTTAGCTATCATATATATATATATATATATATATATATCTTTTTCCTTTTCCCTTGATTTCCTGCTTTCCACTTTCTCAATTACTTTGGCTCTTTGAGTAATTTCTTATCCTTACACAGTATGTATTGTAGATTTTGGATTGTATATACTGTTTCAGTTCCTTACACTAGGGAGACAATACGGTATTTACACATGTGAGTTTGATCTATTTCACTTATGAGTATGGTCTCAAGTAACGTTCTTTTATTTATAAAAGTCCGGATGCAATCTTTCTTGATAGCTGTGTGGCACACCATTGTATAAATATACCACATCTTTTTTATCCATTCCTTGATTGATGGGCACTTGCGTTGTTTTCAAGAAATGACTATTACAAATTGGCTTGCTATAAACACGGGTGCACAAATATCACTGTGGTATGATGTTTTCAGTTCTTTTGGGAAAATGCCCAGAAGCAGGATAGCTGGGTCAAATTGGATCTCTAATCCTAGTTTTTTGAAGAATCTCCACACAGATTTCCACAGTGCTTGCACCAGTCTACACTCCCACCAACAGTGGAGAAGGGTTCCTTTTTCACCACAGCCCCTCCAGCACTTGTTATTGGTTGATTTTTTTTTATCTTGGCCATTCCTTCTGGAGTGAGATGGAATCTCATTGTTGTTTTAATTTGCATTTCCCAAACGACCATTGATGTTGAACATTCGTTCGTATATATATTTGCCATTTGTATTTCTTTCTCTGAAAATTGCGTATTCATTTCAGATACCCATTTTTGGATTGGATCCTTGAATTTTAGGGGCCTGATTTTTTTTTCAATTCTGTATATGTTTTAGATAGAAGTCCTTTGTCAGAGGGACAATCGGCTAAGATATTTTCTCAATTCGTGGATTTTCATCTCACTCTGTTGGAAATTTCTTTTGACATGCAAAAACATTTTAATAAGACGAGATCCCAGGTGTTGATAGTGGGAAATATTTCCCATGCAGTTTGATTTTTGTTCATGAACTCTCTGACTACCCCTGTGTCATCAAGATTTTTATCTAATTTGTCTTTCAGCATATTTAGTGTCTCTGTTTTAATATTCAGATCTTTGATCCATTTGACCTTATTTTAATGCACGGTCATAGACATGTATCTAGTTTTATTTACAGCATACGGAAAGCCAGTTTTTCCAGCACAACTTGTTAAAGAGGCTATCATTCTTCCAATGTACATGTTTGGTCCCTTTGTCAAAGACGAGGTGGCTAAGTGTGTTTGTAGTTGTGGCTGTATCTTCTAATCCATTCCATTGATCTTTAGGTCTGTTTTGATTCCAGTACCATGCCAATTTTGTCACAGTGGCTTTTTGTATAGTTTCAAGTCAGGGATTGTGATGCCTCCTGCCTTCCCTTTGTTGCCCAGAATTGCCTTTGCTATTCTAGGTCTCTTCTGCTTCCAGATGAATTTCAGAATTTCAGAAATGATGACTCTAGCTCTGAGAGGTATGCAAGTGGTATTTTGATTGGGATTGCATTAAATCTGTATAACAATTTTTGGAGAATGGACATTTTCATGATATTTGTTCTTCATATTCATGAACAGGTAATGTGTGTGCATTTTGTAAAATCTCCTTCGATTTCCTTTTTCAGACTAATGCAGTTTTCACTGTGTAGATCTTTTGTTTCATTTGTTGGATCGAGTCCTAAGTATTTCAATTGTTTGGATGTAATAGTGAAAGGTGTGTTTACACTTATTTCTCTCTCAGTGAGTTTGCTGTTTGTGTACAAGAATCCTATTGATTTTTGAGTGTTGACCTTGTATGCAGCCAAATTACTGAATTTGGTTATTACTTCTAGAAGTCTTTCAGTGGATTTTTGGGGGTCTGCTATGTAGAATATCATATCACCTGTAAATAAGGACAACTTAATTTCTTCCTTTCCTTTCCTTCTTCATTTTATTTCTTTCTCTTGTCTAATTGCTCTGGCTAATATTTCCAGAACTATGTTGAATAGCAGTGGTGATAATGGACATCCTTGTCTTGTTCCTGATTTTAGGTTGATAGTTCTCAGTCTTTCTCCATTTAGTAAGATGTTAGCTGTTGGTTAATAATATATGGTTTTTATCAGGTTGAGGTAGAGACCTTCTATTCCATTTTTCCATAGGGTTTTTATCATGGATGAGTGTTGGATTTTGTCAAAAGCTTTTTCTGCATCTATTGAGAGGTTCATGTGATTCTTGTCCTTGGCCCTGTTGATATGGTGTATTACATTTATTGATTTGCATATGTTGAACCATGCCTGCATTCCTGGGATTAATTTCACTTGATCATGGTGTACAATCTTTCTGATAACTTGCTGTATTCTATTTGCCAGTATTTTTACGTCTATGTTCATTAGGAAGATTGGCCTGTAATTTTCTTTTTTGGTTGGGTCTTTCTCTGGTTTTCGTAGTAGGTAATACTTGCTTCCAGGAATGAGTTAGGGGAACTTGCTTCCCTTTCAATTTCAATGAAGAGTCTGAGGAGTGTTGGCATTAAGTCTTCCCTAAATTTCTTGTAGAATTCAGCAGTGAATCCATCAGGACCTGGGCTTTTCTTTTTTGCTTAGGTTAGAATTCCATTTTCATTTTTATTAGCTGAAATTGTGTTATTCAGAAGTTTTACATATTTTTGATCCAGCTTTTGTAATTCATAGGTTTCTAGGAATCTGTCCATTTCTTCTGTGTTACCGAACCTGTGGGGGTAAAAGTTTTTGAAGTAGTTATTGGTGATCTTCTGTATTCCCTCAGGGTCTGTAGTGATTTCACCATTTTGCTTCTTATTGCATGGATTTGAATTTTTCCTTTCCTCTTTTTTATAAGGTTAGGTAGGGGTTTATCAATTTTATTATTTCAAAGAACCAACTGTTTGATTCCTTAATTCTTTTTATTGCTTTCTTAGCTTCACTTACATTAATTTCTGCTCTGATCTTTATAACTTCCTCCATCCTTTTGGGCTTTGGGCTTGACTTGGTCTTCTTTTTCTAGAAGTTTGAGGTGCACCATTAGGCTGTTTATGTGTGTTCTTTCCATTTTTCTGATGTGGGAGTCTAGTGGTATGAATTTCCCTCTGAGGACTGCTTTCATTATGTCCCACAAGCTCCGGTAATTTATATTTGCATTTTCATGTGATGGTAGATATTGTTTAATTTCTTATTTAAATTCCTCGGTGACCCACTGATTGTTTGGAATAGTATTATTTAATTTCCATGTGTTTATGGGGTTCTTGTGGGTCTTTTTTGTCATTACTCTCCAATTTTATTGAACTGTGGTCAGATAATATGCATGGAATTATTTCAGTTCCTTTACATTTACTTAAGCATGTTATGTGCACTAGTATATTATCTATTTTAGAGAATGACCCACGTGCAGTTGAAAAGAATGTGTATTCTGATGTTGATGGGCGGAGCACTCAGTACACATCTACTAGGTCCATTTTTCACAAGTTTGATGCAGTTCTGCTATTTCTTTGCTGATTTTTTCTTTGGTTGTTCTGTCTCTTTGCGACAATGGAATGTTAAGGTCCTCCAGTATAACTCTATTATTATTTGGTTTTTCATGTCTATTAAGATTTGTCTTGCATACATGGGTGCTCCCATATTTGGTGCATATATGTTTATGATTGCAATGTCATTCTTTTCAAGTTTTACACTAACAAGTATGTATGACCTTCTTTATCTCTTTTGATCACTCTCAGTTTGAAGTTCTTGTCACCTGCCAACATAATAGCTACCCCTGCTTTTCTCTGGGTTCCTATTGCATGGACTATTGTTTTCCATTCTTCGATTTTCTGTCTGAGTTTCCTTTTGAGTTAAATGTGTTTATTGTACACAGCATATTGTTGAATTTTGTTTCTTAACCCACTCTACCAGTCTGTTTCTTTTTAATGATGAGTTGAGACCATTTATATTGCTGATATAAAAGATATGTACTGACTCACGCCTGTCATGTTATCTTTCTGTTGTTGGCTGTCTGTGTTTTCTGTTTAATTGTTTGCCCTGCTTGTTGGTTTTCTTTTACTGTTGTTCTCAAGACTGTAGCTGTCTTTGTCTCTTTCTAAAGAGTCCTTCAGTACTCTTTGTAGCGTTGGTTTGGTGGCCATAAATTCCTTCAGTTGTTCTTTGTCGTGAAAGTATCCATTTTTAAAGATAGTTTTGTAGGATATACCAATCTGGGTTGAAATTTGTTTTCTTTCAGCATTTGAAATATTTCACTCCAAGTTCTTCTTGACTTGAAGGTTTGTGTTGAGAAGTCTGCCATGATTCTGTTAGGTTTTCCTTCATAGGTGATTTGTATCTTTTCTCTGACAGACTTTAGTGTTCTCTTCTTGTGCTGAACTTCTGATACTCTAAGTATTATATGTCCGTGTGAAGATTTAATTTGTATACAGTTAATTGTGGTTCTGTATGCCTCACTTACCTGTATAACAGATTATATTTCCATGTTTGGAAAATTTTCTGCTATTATTACTGCAAATAGTTTTTGCAGGTCATTTGTAATGACCCTTGCTTTTTCTTTTATGCCTATTAATCTTATATTGTTTCTCTTGGCATCATCTTGCAGCTGCTGAATTGTTGTTTTCTGGTTCCTTGTTATTTTTAAGAGATCTTTTCTTTTGTGATCATAAGCTAACATGCTGTCTTCAAGTTCCTAGACTCTACCTTCAGCTTCATTCAAGCAGTTTTGCCAAATTTCCATGGAAGTTTTAGTTTCCTCAATTTCCCTTTGAATCTGTTTGATGCATTCTAGTGTGTCTTTTTTTTTTCTGCACCAGGGATCGAACTCACAACCTCGCACCTGCCAGACAGGCACTTAAGCCACTCAGCCAAACTCCTGGCCCTAGTTTTTTGAGGCAGCGTCACACTGTGTAGCTCAGGTCGGACTTGTGCTCGTGTTGTAGCCCAAGCCGGCCTCGAACTCACAATGCTCCGCCTACCTCAGCCTCCTGAGTGCTGGGATTATAGGTGTACGCCACCACGCCCAGCTATTCTATTGTGTCTTATTTTGTTCATTCAGAGTTTGTATCATTTTCTTCTCTTCTTCGATTTTTCTTTCTTGATCTTCTTTAGAAACACACAGCATTTCTTTAATACAGTTTGTCATTTCATTTTTAGCTGAGAGATTATTTCTGATCTGGCTTCCTCTATAGCTTCATGTGTTTGTTTCTTTACTTTAATTGCTATCGATTCAGAAAGTTCAGTTGTGTGATTCCCAGTGACGTCCATATCAGTGTCTCTTGGGTTTGTTCTTGGTGGGCCGGCAAACTGAGACTGCATCTTGCTCTTTCATTTATTCATTTTTTCTTGGACCCGTGTGGCTAGCCAGAGAGTCTTCCAATGGAATGAACTGGAACACTGTGCTGGGTTGAGCTCCAGTACTCCAATATCTCCATGGCTAGCCTGGCCACACCCCCAGATTATCACGGTGGATCCTTGTGCTCTGTGGTCTGTGAGGCTGGCCGTGTGTTCCCCTGAAATAATTTGTAGGGTTGCTCTGGGACGCTGGGGTGGATACAGCTTGTATCCTAGCTGCAGCTAACACGGGAACATCCTTGGAGCTTATCACCGGGGCCTAGAAACTGGCTGTGTAAAGTTCAGAACATCCGCAGTGCAGGTGGCCAGCAGAGACGCACACCTGGAGTGTGGCACTGGGGCCTTGTGCCTGGCTGAATGGAGTTCTGGGACCCAGGCATGTAGGCGGAGCACATCCTGGAGTGCGGCACCACCAGGACATTGTTTCTGTTTGTGAGGAGTTCAGAGCCTCTGGAGTGCACGGAAAGCCCAGGTGCATCACCAGATTATGGTGCCAGGGCCTTGCACCTGGCTGGGCAGAGTTTGCAGTGTCTAGGACCTGCTGCGTGGCTGCACCCCTGAACAATGGAGCTTGCACCTTGAGTTCTAAGGGGCAGAGCCCAAATTCTCCAAGGCCTTGCAGGTATGCTAGGCCATCGCCTAATGAGCACCCCTGATCAATTGAGTTTGCAGAGCTCTAATCAGCAGAGCTCAAATTCTCCAAGGCACTGCAGCTATGCTGCCCACTCCCTGATGAGCAGCTCTGGGGCACTTGGCTGGAATGTGCTCCATAACACTGTGTCTTGCAAGGCTGGCCGGGCATTCCCCTGATGGGTTGCCCTGGGATGCTGGACTGGGCAGAGCTTGATCCTCTGTGCAGCTAGTGAGGACAAACTCCTGGAGTGCAGTGCTGACTGGATGGAGTTCTGAATTTCTTGGACCTAGGCAACTAGGAAGAGCAAACCCCAGAGTGTGGCACCATCAGGACCTCCAGAAGGATTCTTTTATTTTATTTAAGAGAAAAAAAGACACATATAAGAAACACAAAAAGCAAAAGAGACAAACAAATGGCTAGAGTAAATGCACAACAGTAACATTACAGGTTTACAAAACAGGATGATAGAAACTTGACAATGGTTGCAATATTGTGTCTTGTTATCCTCAAAATGGTTGTTTACGTTAACAGATACAGATATGTAATATTGATCCAACCATATGAGTATTAACTGCTCTTTGTCAATAACCAATACATTCAGCAGTATGTTCGTTTTAGTCATCTTACATATACATATATACAGATTTATATCTTTTCGTTTTCCCTTCCCTCTTTCCCCATTTTACCTTCCCAATTACTTTTGCCCTTTGAGCTGTTTTTTACCCTTACATAGTGTCTATTATAGATTTTGGATCATATATACTTTTTCAGATTCTTACACTAGCGAGACAATACGCTATTTACACATGTGGGTTTGATTTATCTCACTTATGAGTATGGTCTCAAGTCGTGTCCATTTACTTATAAAAGTCTCAATGCACTCTTTCCTAATAGCTGAGTAGTACTCCATTGTACAAAAATACCACATCTTTTTTTATCAATTCTTTGATTGATGGGCACTTGGGTTGTTGCCAAGATCTGGCTATTACAAATTGGGTTGCCATAAACATGGGTGCGCAAATATCACTGTGGTATGATGTTTTCAATTCTTCTGGGAAAATGCCCAAAAGTTGGATAGCTGGGTTGAATGGGATCTCTAAACCTAGCTTCTTGAGGAATCTCCACACTGATGTCCACAGTGGTTGCACCAGTCTACACTCCCACCAACAGTGGAGAAGAGTTCCTTTTTCCCCACAGCCCCTCCAGCATTTGTTGTTAATTGATTTTTTAATCTTGGCTATTCTTTCTGGAGTGAGATGGAATCTCAGTGTTGTTTTAATTTGCATTTCGCGAATGATCAATGATGTTGAACATTTTTTCATACATTTATTTGCCATTTGCATTTGTATCTCTGAGAAGTGTGTATCCATCTCAGATGCCCATTTTTGGATTGGGTCCTTGAATTTTAGGGGCCTTATTATTTTTAATTCTTTATGTTTTAGATAGAAGTCCTTTGTGTGATGGACAATTGGCTAAGATATTTTCCCAGTTCGTGGGTTTTCTTTTCACTGTATTGGAGATTTCCTTTGACATGCGAAAATGTTTGAGTAAGATGAGAACCCAGTTGTTGATTCTGGGAAGTATTTCCCTTGCAATTTGATTTTTGTTCATGAACTCTCTGCCTATTCCTATGTCATCAAGATTTCTACCTACTCTGTCTTCTAGTCAGTTTAGTGTGTCTGTTTTAATAGTCAGATCTTTGATCCATTTTCACTTTGTTTTAGTGCATGGCGATAGACATGGATCTAGTTTTAGTTCATGGCATGTAGAAAGCCAGTTTTTCCAGCACAATTTGTTAAAGAGGCTATCTTTGTTCCAATGTACATGTTTGGCCCCTTTGTCAAAGATGAGGTGGTTAAGTGTGTTTGTAGTTGTGGCTGTATCTTCTAATCTATTCCATTGATCTTCAGGTCTGTTTTGATTCCAGTTCCATGCTGATTTTATCACAGTAGCTTTGTAGTATAGTTTCAAGTCAGGGATTGTGATGCCTCCTGCCTTACCTTTATTGCCCAGAATTGCCTTTGCTATTGTAGGTCTTTTCTGGTTCCAGATGAATTTCAGGAATTCTTTCTCTAGTTCTGTGAGGTAGGCAAGTGGTATTTTGATTGGGATTGCATTAAATCTGTATAATAATTTTTGGAGAATGGCCATTTTCATAATGTTTATTCTTCCTGTCCATGAATAGGAAATATCTTTCAATTTTCTGAAATCTTCTTCGGTTTCCTTCTTTAGAGTAATGTAATTTTCACTGTATAGATCTTTTACTTCCTTTGTTAGATTGATTCCTAAGTATTTTATTTTTTTGGATGTTATTGTGAAGGACGTGGTTTCCCTTGTTTCTGTC
>RJWM01026179.1:0-28411 GCA_004363535.1 Dasyprocta punctata | reverse complement strand
AAAAAAAAAAAAAAAAAAAAAAAAAAAAAAAAAAAAAAAAAAAAAAAAAAAAAAAAAAAAAAAAAAAAAAAAAAAAAAAAAAAAAAAAAACCAGGAAAAAAAAAAAAAGGACCAAAATGAAAACAAGAGTTTTTTTAATACTGAAATCTAAACTTTTCACCATGATACAGAACAGGGATGACAAATCTTTTAGAGCTTTCAATGTTAACAGGCAACTGACTGTAGCACGCTTGAAAGAGGTTCACCACCACTGACACAGAGTGAGAAGTAAGTTCTATACAAGCCTACTGCACTTCTTTTGTGCAGGAGAAGTTAAGGCATTCCCTACCTCGCCCCTTACAATCCAAATAAACATTCCTTCTGATTTGGGGAGGATGAGAATGGGAGTTGGTGAATGGGGGAGACGGAAGGAAAATATTCATATTATACATATATAGGAACTGCCATTTTTAGGAATTCTAACTAGTTATGTGAAGACTTTTCATTATACATGGTGACTATTTATGTATACCATTAGTGCCATTGCTTATAATTTGAATTAATTGGTTTTTCAAGGAAAGGTCAGGGAAACCCACAGAATAAATTCTAAAACAAGACATCCTTCATAGCCCTACTTTTTGTTTATTTATTTATTTATTTATTTATTTATTTTTACCAATTTATTTAGAACTAAGAAAGGAAGAGGGAAGTGTTGGTGGAGGCCGACAAATAAATTCCAGTTGTGCTTCTAAAAAGTAAAATAAAGCACTGAATATTATTTCTGCAAATTGTTACAAACTTGCCATTTTAGAGGACATGTGCTGTTAACTCTGAAGGGGACAAAAGCCTACGCTGCCTTTGAACACATTGACAGGATTTATAGTGACCAAGGCAGGGTGTGGCTTGGACAACGGAGGTTCAGGATGACTCCTGGGGGAGCCATCCAAAGCACACCTGCTGGGCCAGATTCTGGGCCAGAATCCTGGGGATTTCATGTGCTACCTGTAGTGCCTCAGACAAGGGTCCTAATTGCTCTGTGCCTCAGTTGTCTCATTTGTAATACAACACTAATAGTTTATATTTCATTGAGTTCTCATGTGAATTCAATAGATTATTATGTGGAATATGTGTTAGAATGGAGGCTGGTTTACAGTTACATGACATTAAGTATTTACAAAACGAAGACATTCCTAAAATGCTTGCATAGTAGAATCTCTAGGCAAACTAAAACTATCATCAGTGCCATCTACAATCAGAAGCTCCTAGACCAGTACTACTCAAACTTTAATAGCATACGAATGCCCTGAATGTGAAGCATCCCATTAAAATTCAGATTCTGATGTGGCAGGATGAGGGAGGAGACCGAGCTTCTGCCTTTCTACAAGTGCTCAGATGCAGGTAGGAGCAAGATTCTAGAACACAAAATCTTCTTAAATGTGATATAAATGGACATTTGTCTACAGTAGCCATTATCTCGACAATCTCTTTGCCCTTTTCTGCATATTTCAGCCATTGGCTGTGAGACTGAATGATGAGAAGCAGGTGGCTTATTCAGACATATGGATGTGACGGTGCAAGTTCTGGTGAGGACAGAGGCATCGCAGGGAGCATTTTCTCTTTGAGAACCCTGTCAAGGTCGTGCCTGAGGTCTCTGCTCCCTTCTATTGGGAATGGAGAAAAGGTTAGTGATTGTGGTTTGGTCAGTCCAGTTCTCATCTGTTTATACATTTTAGCATTCTGTTATACTCATTTCTTTTACATGAAGCCTTGCAAGTATAATTCTACATAGATTCATTTTGGTGTGCAATATTTCAGCACTAGAAAGATTCACAGAACTAATCTGAAGGAGTGAGAATTTTGAAGTTGCTCCAATCTGGGAGACCAGTTGCAGAGGGGACTAACATGGGAGTCAGGAAAGCTGGATTGTACCCTTAGCTCAACCACCAGTTACTAGGAGAGACTATGAAAGGCTTCCCTGACCTTTCTGAATATTTCTCTCTGTTGCAAATAAGGGCAGAGATGTCAAGTAAGATGGTATGGGTGGTAGCTCGGTTCACTCACTTACCCACTCATTCTTCCATTAATTTATTACTTCATTCATTCATTATTTATTTATTCATTCATTCACTTATTCAGTACATGTTTATCAGTCCTCTACCCTGCCCCAGGTAGTAAGGATAAGGGGAGATGTCATTTCATTATGCTTCTCACTGTGAGAGAGAATTTGGTCATTGGGCAGATCTAAGGACTGGGAGTCAGATGTTCTGAATTCTAGACCCATCTTTGTGGTCCTGTTGCTATAATAGCACTGCGGCTCCATGTCTCAACTTCCCTAGTGGTCAAATGGGGACAGGAAGAGCTCTCTCACATCCCACAGTCATTCTTTGTTTTTTTTGTTTTTTTTTGTTTTTTTGTTTTTTGCGGCACCGGGGATCGAACTCACAACCTCGCACCTGCCAGAGCAGATGCTTAAGCCACTGAGCCAAACTCCCGGCCCTGGTTTTTTGAGGCAGGGTCGCACTATGTAGCTTAGGCCGGCCTTGCGCTAGTGTTGTAGCCCAAGCCGGCCTTGAACTCACAACGCTCCTCCTACCTCAGCCTCCCGAGTGCTGGGATTAAAGGCGTGCGCCACCACGCCTGGCTCCCACAATCACTCTGAGGATGAATGAACTATAGGAAGTACAGCTCTCTGAGTTAATCCAGCTCTGTAAGAGGCTGTGCTGGGATCAGCAAGGAATATATTGAGATGCAAGATTTGAGTGGAACCTCAGCCCCTTTAGAATGAGTTGCTTTTGTTTCCTTAGATCCTTTTGCCTGTTGTGGAATTCTCAAGGAAAAATAAATGCTGCAGGAGTTGTTGGTGGAAGGGAAGTCAAGTGTTGTATGTAAGAATTCATATTTAGAGATCACGTAGACCTGGCTTTTAGCTTTATCTCTGCCCTTTACAGCTGTATGTCTTGAGCAAGTTACTTACCCACTGTGTACCTCAAAATAAAAATGAGGATCAAAGCAGAAGCAAAGTGTGGCTAGAGGATTGAATTAGATTGTATATTTGATGATCGTGGTGATGATAATGGCTTCAAACCTAGTACCCAGCACATAGAAGGTTCCCAGTGAATGTTAGAACTTATAGTTGGCTCACTATTTTACTAATAGTTTCTATCAAAATAACTGGTTTGCTGTTTGGGAGAACTAGCAGCTCAGAGAAAGGAAGGGGATGGAGACATTATTCAGGGAAGACAGAATATTGGTTTCCCTTATTCCTTGAAGAGTATTATTTTAATAGCTAGCAACGAGTAGAGGTAGTTCTATTTTTACTGCAGCTCAATCCTTCATTTCTGTTTGAGAGTGCTAGGAAAAGTCTATTTAAAACAGGGGAGCTGGAGATAGGAGACATTTTTCTATTTTTTACTTCTTTTTTTTTCAAATTTATCTCTCACTTTTTGTAGATGAGCTAAAGCAATGTTTATAGAGTACTTTCAAATCTTTCTTTTGTTATTTTGAGGTGCTTTCCCCAAAGTCCAATACATTTGTCCTAGAGTTATGACACCCCTGGCACTCGGGGAAGTTACAAAAAATAAAAAAAATAAAATAAAAACCCATATCACTTCCTACTGGAACTTGTAAAAATTTTTAGCAAAGCCTTGGCATAACTCAAATGTAAATTTACAGTCCTCATTCTCTTCCCATAGCCAAAGTGTTTTGAAAGATAGGCTGGGATAAAAAGAAACGATGTTAAAACATTCATGAAATGTGAGTGGTTCAACAGCCACTCCATGAAAGCAGTGTGATGCTTCTGAACGACTTTTCCTAAAGCAGTGTGGCTTTTCGGGGGCTTAATTTTCATAGCCCAAAGTGTTAATGTGTAGATTTTGTTTCTTGCACTTAGAATTAGCAGAGTTAACTTTTTTGCTGGCATCAAATACTCCCCCTTTGAGAATACCTCCATGATTCTCCTACTAGATTAATTGTTCTGTCTTCTATGAGCCCAAGGCAGGTATGATCTTGAATTTAGAATTATTTGTGTATCTGTTGCCCTGGAAGATATCAATTTATGTCTTCATTTCCATCCCTAGAGTTAGGCATTCCATAGTTGTTGAAATACGTCCACCAAAAGCAAGCTCCTAATGCCAAGCTAGTGACCAAGTACTACATGTTTTCTAACCTTTTAAATCTGTCTGTGGTATTCATCTTTTCTGAGCTTTACCCATCAATCTGTGGATACCTTTACACTGTCCTTGAAATGCTTATGGCAAAAACCTTCTATTAAAAAGCAAGTCCTCATCCCTGCCAAGCAGTCATACCCTAGAGTCTACTAGGATGAAAAGCGGTTGCATATTCTACTGAAAATGGGATGGCCTTAGGGAGACTTTATAATTTCAGTAACCTTTCCTGTCTTTGAGGTTGAATTTCAATAAAGATTCAGTGCAATTCAAATAACATAGCACTGATGAACTTTGGGATCATGGGCAAGATCCTGCTATTTCAAAGTTCAGATTTTCCAAAAGATTTCTGCCCTTGATGAATATTTAATGTTGATTCTCTTTTAAAAGGATTTCCTTTTTTTTAATTGAAAAGCATAATATCATCTGAATAGCCAACGACCTAGACACAAAGTCCATAAATATAAAATAACCCAGGAGGAAGTAAGAGCAAACCAATTTACTGTAGGAATACCTTGCTTACACTTTCCTAAGGATGGAAAGTCTAATCGTCTCCTCTCATTTATGAGGCAGGAGATTGCTTCCATTGGTTTCACTCCTTGTTCTAAAATGCAACTTCATGCTTGATTGAGAAACACTTTAGGGGAAACAAAAACATGTAATTTGAGAAGCCTACTTTAATCAATAGATCTTTGGGGATTTTTTTTTCCTTAGGATAAATGAGATCAGGTACTGGTTTTTCAAGACTGACTAACACTACTTGTGGTTTAAGAAGACTTGCAAAACAAATGTTCACACGTCCCCAAGACTGATGTGTGAGGGGTCAGTTCATGGTGGCGCATTCTGTGTTCTGCTTCAGTCTCACCACTTGCCACAGTCGGTGGTGGTGTTGAATTTAGAGTTATTTGTATATCTGTTGCCCTGGAAGATATCAATTTATGTCTTCATTTCTATCCCTAGAGTTAGGTATTCCATAGTGGTGGCACGCGTACTGCAGGGGGCTGTTTGTATCATTGAAAGCTCTAAAAGGTTCGCCATCACTGGTAGGCAGCGTGTCAGTGGTACACAGGCAAGCAAACTGAGGACAATTCTGGTATTTTAGAAATGCCCAATACCTGTGAACATGTGAAATCAAAAATGAAAAGTGAAACTGAAGCCTCTGATTGAGGGTCATAAGCCTGTACTATGATAATAACGTGAGTATGCAATAAAAGAACTGTGCCAGCTATTTCTGGGTTCTATTGAGGTAAGCATCAGAGCTCATGTGGACACGTTCTTAATGGTTGTACCCCTCATTTATTTATGATAAGTTGGGGGATATGCAAAAAGCCTTGCCAGCACTTGTAGATTTAGAATATCTGCCTTCTTCTTGCTCCTTAGTGTTTCTGTAGGAAGGGTGTTCTCAGAGAAAAGGCAACATTTCTCCTCACTTAGAGACGACGGGCAGCTTTCCTGCACTGCTGAGGCCCCTAGCTGGACTGCTTCCTCCGGGGGCTGACTTGTGCTACAGTGCAGGCTCAGATTGTCACTTTTAAAATAACAGATTTTTCTTTTCTTTCTTTCTTTTTAAAGGAAACTCATCATTGGCCCTTTCTCCCCAGCCCTCCTGCGGCAATTCACCTTTAACCATATTTCTCATTCCTAGGTGAGAAGTTAGAGCTGCAAAAACAAGAGAGGATGTCAGCTCCTGTAGTGTGAGATGTAGCTGCCTTTCCTTTAGCCTTTCTGAAATTTATCTTTTTCCCCCTCTTTATGTCATTGTATGAGCAATTTACAGTAGCATAGGGTGTGTATGTCAGCTCATTTAATCATTCTGTTAGAAAAAGTCCAAGATCTCTAAAAATGATCATCACATATGAATTTATAAGTTGATAGGCAGAAGCATTCAAGGCATAGCTACAACACCATCTCACTGAAGAAAAACTATTAGGCTTTTTTTTTATTAGGTTAAGATAAATATAGTCCAACCCATTCTTTTTCCACTTCATCTCTCTCAATAGGCAAGTTCAATTAATCCATTTATTCTTCCTGGTTGACTGCTGCTCTACCAAATTGGAATGAGTGAGGTTTACTGCAAATGCCCTTTAATTCCATTATTGCTATCGGCCCTATTTTACCCATTTAAAAATAGTTTGGGATTCATTAACCGTGCCTCACAAATGGATGTGCAATTCAGGGTTAGAAACATAAAAGAGCCTGTATATTTAAATTATTGGACTTGCTTTTCTTTTTTTAAAGATCTTTCCAATTTTCCAAATAAATTTTAGTGTCTCTCACCTCCAAATATAATAATTTCTGAAATCAAAACAGAATTTTGAGATTAGATGTTATTTATAGGCATCAAAATCATTATAATTGAAGTTTTTATGCAGATAACTCCTTCACGTATTAAAAATTGCTCCAGTTCTTTAAAGGAATCTCATCCATTGTGATTTCTTGGGAGCAATGGTTTAGAATTACTACGTTTCTCTGTATCCCAGATTATAAAGGTGACCTGGGCTGGGAGGGAGGGCAGATTTACTTTGATGGCTACCTGGTCATTTAAATACACCACTTCCTTCCTTATGTGGCTTGCAGCAGGCTATGTTAACACTGAAAGTGACAGGATCATGGCCTGGGGGAGGCAGTAGGGGCCAGGAAAAGGGCAGGTCAGCATGAAGGATGAGATTTTCTCATTTTAAAATAAAGTTACTCCTTACCTCTTCTACCAGTTGCAGCATACGACGGGTGCTTTCCAGCGACTAAAGAGTAAAGAAAATAATAATGTTATAAGTGCAGGAACAAAAGATCTTGGAAAGGCAGAAATACTTTCTTCATTTGAGAAACACAAAAGGTCCCTGTCACATATTATTTTAAACTTGCAACTGAACACAAAATGTCTTTTCCATTTTTCAATCTCATTCCTATTGGGCTTTCTACATGATCAGATTCCCTAAAGCAATTACATGAAAGCTTATCTTCATAAAATCAAAACCATATGAAGCTGATCTTCATATTAAAGACAAAGTAATCTGGAAAAGATAATTTTGCATGCTTGGGATGCATGCAAAATTATCTCAAATACTCAGAAGACTAATTTGGCCTCCCTGGGCTAGGAATATTGAATTTTAAACACAAACATCATTTCTCATGAATTGAGATGAATATAGCATCGAGTTTCTTATAAAGCTCCCAGAAACACAATTGGAAGTTGTTATCAATACAAATTAGGCTGTCACCTTAGGGTGAAGAAAATCAAGCATGTTTGAAATAACTAGCCTATAGGAGACAGCTGTAATAATTATCCTCATTTTTAGATAAGAAAAAGTGCATTGGAAAGTCTGAGCTCAGTGCTGGTCCCTCGGGCACAGAACTGACACTTTTTTCTCAGTTCCTTAACCACTACTAGAATCCAACAACCAATGTGATTTCTTGGAGCTGTGCTATTAAGTGACAAACTTATCTTGGCCAAGAATCTATAGCAACCTGAAAGATGTTAACTTCCCTGGGAAAGACTCGGGAGGCTGCTTTTTGTTTAGAATGGCTCTAAGCAGTGGTTTGCTGGTAAAGAAGGGCTTAACTGGTTGTCTGGGGCGGGGGAGAAGGATGTAGGTTTGTAGACACAGAGTCAAGTTTATTATTTTAGTGATATAAAAGATGAAAGCACACAATTTACAATTAATAAAATATACAACACTCTACTGTAAATTCCATGTAACCAGTTGCTTCTCACAGATAGTTTTTTTTTACAATTTTTGCTGAACCCTGTGTCCACAGCTAATTAGTATCACCATGACATTGAATGTTGACAGATAGTTTCATTTACCTCCCTAAAAGGAAAATGAAACAAGGAAGATATACGTTGAAACTTGATTTGTCAATAAGCAAAGCAATGGCTTTGTTGAAGAGAACCTTGGTTTCCAACTGATGAAAGACTTCCTCAGTGTTTTGCATTATTTGCAGTAGATGACTGCAGACGGTCGTACTTTTAAGTTTAATCAGCATTACAAATATGTTCTTTACTTTTTTGTTTTGTTTTGTTTTTGGTACCGGTGATCGAACTCACAACCTTATGCTTGCCAGGAAGGTGCTTACGCCACTGAACTAAATCCCCGGCCCTATATTTTGAGACAGGGTCTCATTGTGCAGTTCAGGCTGGCCTTGAACTCACTTTGTAGCCCAGGCTGGTCTCGAACTCACAACGATCTCCTGTCTCAGCCTCCCGAGTGCTGGGATTAAAGGTGTGTGCCACCACGCCTGGCTTTGTTCTTTACTTTCTTAATCTAGATCATCAACAAAACAATAAATCCAAGTCTGCTTTGTAGTGTTTCCAGAGTCTCTGGTATAAATACTTCCCCTGTCAGACTCTAACTACACTATATGGTTGCTGACCGTGCAGCTGGGCCATTGCCCAACCGTTATACAATAGTCCCAGCTCTGAAATGGTGGATACGAACAACTCAAGAGCACAGATAGTGGTAAAATGTTGTAAGATAATCAGAAAGTAATGAGTTTGAGTATTTATTGTCTTTGATTTTAATGTAATCTGTCTGACTGTCAGATCATATAATTCAATTTTAATAATAGCTGATGTTTAGCAAGCAGCTTGAAAATTTCCTGAAAGTGCTAATGATCAGCTCTCAGGACTGGACCAGCGCCAGTGCACCCCTGCTTGCCAGTCGCCCATCCCCTGCTTTTCTCAGCGGATCTTCATTTTTCCAGGTTTCTAGAAATCGAGGGTTAGGGCCAAGACATCAATTTGTATACAGGATTTAATAATCAAACTATTGCAGTCTGCAGAGACCTCAGGTATATAGGAAATCAAAGTCTTACCACTTTTATTTCACTTACGACATTAGCAAAAGACTTTTTCCAGAACCCGAATGAGACAAACCCCTCCGCTCCCCATCTTTTGCCTGCCTTCCTGTCCTCGGCTCACCTCATCGGCCAGCTGGTCAGCCCGCCGCTGCATCTCCTCCAGCTCATTGCGCATGTCCGCGTCTTCGGCCATGGTAGCGGTGGGGGGTGGCTGGGCGCCTGGCCTGGGGGCTCAGTGATGGGGTTAGCCACGGAACCTGGCAAAAAGCAGATTCAAAAATGCGGGGGGGTATATGAGTATGTGTAGACTTGGGCAAAGACCAGCAAATCCAAATGTCCCACACTCGGTTCCCACGGTTCATTGGACTTAACTGGAAGCCACTCAGGGGTCAACGACATTGCGCCGTTCAGCCAAAAGGCGCTAGGAACGCACGCCGGCCAACCTTGCTATGGAGGAGGTAGAGTCCTGTCCACATGTGAAGGGTCCTCAAAACACAAACCGCCCAAGGGTTTAAAATGATGGGATGCGTGAATGTGTTTCTATACTTTCAATGCCACGATTATGTATTTTTGTTTTTCAAACAGCTTTATTGAGGTATAATTGACATAACCATCAGCCCCATGTATTTTAAGTGACACTTTGACAAGTTTTAGCATCAGTATACACCCACAAAACCATGGCAACCATCAAGAAAATGAACAAACCTTTCACTCTCGAAGCTTTCTGTGCGCTGCGTGTAATCCTCACCGCCCACTGCTACCAATCCTACCGCACTCCACCCTTATGCCCACAAAACTACTGATCCACTTCCTCATCATACTTTTTGTGTCCTAGAATTTTATGTAAATGAAATCACATCTGTGTATTATTTTTTGCCTGTTATTTTCACTTAGTATAATTATTTTGAGATTCATCCATGTAGCATATATTAACAGTTCATTCCTTTTTAAGCAGTATTCTGTTGTATTTACAGGCATTTGGAAGCTACAGGCCGGCATAGTTTTTGTCTGCAACTGTTATCAGAGGTTGTCAAGAGGACTGCTGTGTGAATAAGCCACTATCATTCCAAAGTGGAAGGGGCCCTGGGCCTCAAACACAACCAGGCTATTTCTTGGCAATTCTCTTGAAATCCCATGTGGTACAAACAGCAGGTAGTGGTACTGAGAGCGCTCTGGAGCAAATGCTCCTCCTTCCTCCCTCCCATTCTTCCTTCCGCTCAAATATTTATTGAGCACCTGTAAGATGCCAACACAGAGCTGGGTTCTAGGGATATAGCGATAAGCAACACCGAAGAAGTCACTTCCTTCAGTCTAATGGAGAAGATGGGAATGAAAGAAGGAAGTCAGGCCATTCAGTGTGGTAAAAAGGCACGAGGGGTCTTGCCCAGTTGCATGAGTGACCTAGGGACATACCCGGCCTGCCTAAAGAAGTCATGTGCCTAGACAAGGTCATCAGAGGGAAGGGAGTAAGAGGCATAAGGGGGCATTTGAGACCATACTGCATGCATTTGATGTGATGAAAACCTGATTGCACAATTGTAGGAGCTATGGGCTCTTGTCCTGTAGCTGAGACAGTCAGCTGTGCACTAGCATTTGCCCTCTTTTGCCTGGCAAAAATGTATTTAGCCAGTAACTGCATCTCCAAGCCACTCACTGAGGGGTGGTGCCACGGGGCTAGAGATGGTCTGTGAATTTTAGTGGAAAAGCAGTGTATCCCTGTCATTCAGAAGCTGGTGTTTTATACCCTTTCTTTTTCCCTTTAGCAGCAAAAACAGAGCCCCAGGATGACCATGCCATGTGACAGCAGGACGTTGGGCACCTCCAAGGCTCTGCAAGGAGGAAAGGGCTGCACAAAAACATCAGAATTCTTACGGCAGTGAGCAATACAATATACTGAGCTAAGCTACTGAACGTGTGAACATTTTGCTTGGTTTCATGATAGCAGCTGGTGTTAATGACAAAGTCCTGATGAAGCTTGAATAGAAACATTGCCTATGATCATGATGTCCTAACTGAGACACATGTCTGTCTGTCCTTCTGGAAGAGGTTTTTAGAATAATTGGATTCAGCATTTTGGAGCAATGTCACATTATTATTTGTGTTATAATCACCAAATATCAGGAACGTGCTCACTGAGAGGCAAGGAGGCTGGCTCTCCAGGGGAACCTGCGGAAGGGGGCTCAGTCAGCCCTTCTCCTAGGTCCACTTGGCTGTAACTTTCTCATTTGCAAAGCTTGAATGTTTCTGGGATTTTAATTTAGTACACAGGATTAGAATCTTTCACATTCATCACTCTTGTGAAGCAAGTCTTTCTATTTAGGGTTCTTAAGAGGAATCCTAAAGTTTAATTTCTTTGGAGATAATAGATTTTGCAGCTGTTTTCTACTGCGATTCTTGGACAGGGTGTCAAATGCAAAATCATTGTTAGAGAAGAGAAGCTTCAGGCCTGCATTTTAGTACTAGCATTGAAAAACGCTAGTAAGGGGATGTAAAATTATGCAGGTTGGTTTTTATGGAGAGTCTGTTAAAAAAAAATTCAACACGGCATTATACCATGAGCCAGCAAACTTTTAAATGCCTGTCCTGGCTACCAGAATATAAGCTTACCATAGGATAAAGGATAAATGCTGTAAAAGCTTTGTATGTTACTTAAAAGCAACCCTCCACTTTAGAAATTAAGCATTTAGAAAACAGAAACTGGAAGAAATTTAAACCAGGTCTCTCCTGAATTTCAAAAGAAGCAGGAACAAAATTCCAGTGCTCTGAATGACAGAGCTACCCTCCAGAATAAGTGATGGAGGACCATTGGGAATGTTGGGTAGATTATGGGCCCCAGGTGAGTAGATAGAAGTGTTGATATCTGAAAGACCAAGTTGAATTGTTGGTTGTGCCACTCAAAAGCTGGGTGACTTTGGGGCAGTCCATTATCCTCTAATCCTTAGCTTTCTCAACAGGGCAAAAAAATACCAATCTCATAAACTTGTTGAGGGGAATAAATGATAGAAAGCTCTAATCAACTTTGTCGAGATATCAGGGGGCTTAGTGTTCCGAAAGCCTTGCTCATTCAGAACAGCCCCATACTCTTTCCTGAGGGTGGAACAAGCCAGTGTCTGTTAATTAGCTTTCCTTTACTAATGGCTGCGCATGGGGTCGGTTGCTCTGGTGCCCAGCACCTGTGGAAGCTGAAACCAGGGAAACCATCAGAGTACTAAGTCTCTAGTCACCAAGTAAGACCTCTCATGGGATCACCACGGGAGACAAACAAGAGTACCTTCTGTCCCTGCTCTCTGACTTCCTGGTTCACAGTTCAGCTTCTTGGGGAAAGGTTTTCTTTCACCCTAAGCAAGTGTTCAGGCTTTCCCTTTAATACCCAAGTTTATCAAAAAGTAGGGATTTGTGTACCTTCAGACCTATAGTGCCCTTGCTTTCTCCTATGCTCTGTATCGATATACATTCTCTCTCTCTCTCTCTCTCTCTCTCTCTCTCTGTCTGTCTCTCTCTCTCCCACACACACACACTCCAGCCTTGCATGTTTCCTTGTCGGTCTCCTCTCAGAGCTGCTGTTCCCAGCATGGGAAGAACAGCTGTGGGGCTCCCTGGCTCCAAGTTGACAGCAGCCTGTCTGGTCTGGCTGATGGCTGGGTGGCACACTGGCAGAGGGGCCTGGGGTAGATCCCCATGAGTTCCTCTCTTTCATGCCTCCCGGAAGCTCTCACCAGCTTCGTCTTGGGTTACGTTTGTGGTTTGGGGCGGGGGGGAGGCAATGAATCTTACAGATCTCAATGACAGCAGTTCAAAGCTGAAAAGCAATGTCCACCCTCCTGATGAGGATGGCTGCAGAGTGGGTGCTGAGCCCAACTCCAGGTCATCTGCTGGGCTGTTTATCACTAGTGTTGGATAAATTGTCCCCACAGATCCCAAACCCATGCATGCTAGCCTTGTAGGAGACGGGCATGATGACGATGATTAACTGTCAGGTCAGCAGCTCCAAGGGTGTGAGCGGTGAAGCGGAGGTTATTAGCAAGGTGGTGTGGAGCACTTCAGTCTTATTAGTGCATATTAAACCTCCCTCTCGTCCTCCGCCTGGGCTGGAGACATGGCCCAGCCAGCAAAGCCTGCGTAGTAAGTGAGGATGGGAAAGCCAGCCACTCAAAACAATTCCCTGGGGCTCTGATGTAAGGCAGTTTCCCAGTCCATTAAAGACTCAACGGTATCTAATTAATTATCTCAAACCACCAACACCACAAGCAGGTGTTCAGCTCACGTTAATTGATTTGTTGAACGACAGAATGAATGAATGGATGGATGGATGAACCCCTATACTCTGACAGCAGTTCTTTTCATGTTTCCAAATCAACACATTTAGGACAGTTTAAGACAACTCTAACAGAAAGCAGAATCACTGGAAAACTTGTTAACACCAGTTGTTGGCTCCCAAACTCAGAGATTCTGGGGTTCTCTGTTTCTAACAAGCCTTCATGTGACTTTACACTGCTGGACCATAGACCACAGTTCCCTGTACAACATGCTCCCTGGAATGTTAATAAATGCAACAAGGTAGGGTAAGGATAGTTTCATAGTTATAAAGAGTGGAGAAACAGCAGACTCAATAAACCAGGGACTTTGGGGGCAGTTAGGGCCCATGAGTGAAATCTCATGTACTGCTTGTTTTTGAGCTAAGCAAGGGAAGTTTTTTACATTTTCAAATAATTAAAAAATTATGAGATGAAGAAACTTTGTGACATGTAAAAATTATATGTTATTCAAATTTTAGGGTCTATTAATAAAGTTTTACTGGAGCATATGCTTGACCACTCATTATTGTCAATCTTTTCATGCTACAGTGGCAGCAATAACACTCACAAAATGAAAAATATTTATACCTGGATCTATACAAAAAATCATCTGGGAATCCCCAGCTCAAAGGAACCTAGCCAGAACTCTTTCATCCTTCCTTGTCAGCCTTTAATGTCGCCAGAGAATGGTGCATTTCCTATAGGCAGACATAGTACAGTATGGCTTTTTTTGTCCGTTTATCTACAAAATCTTTCCATGGAGCTTCCACTGGTATTTCTTGGAACATATTTTAAAACAAGAAATGAAGCATGGAGTAAAAGTATAAGATGTGAAAATAAATTGGCCTATGTCTATTTCCATAGGATTTTAGGATTACAAATCAGATTTAATCCATGCAGTTAGCTATGAGGTGTGGGGTGGCTTTGTGGTCTGATTCCTGGTTTCCGTGACCAGCTGCAGACAAAGGTTCTTATGTGTAGGAGCAGTACTGGGTGGTTTATGTCAGAGATGGACTTCTGGGCATCTGTCACTGTCCAGCTTTTGGATAAAGTGGGCAACTTGCAGTCATTCCCTGTGTCTAGGGTAACTGTGTAGCTCTTCACTCACTACTGCTAGACACAAGTCTATTTGAGCCCCTCATTAGCCTCCCCTAGCTATAGTTTAGTCTTACAATGTCCCCCAGAGTTCATTCAGTGCTCTTGGGAAGATGGGAGAACTTTTAAGAGGTGCCAGTTAGTGGAAAGAAGTTAGGTAATTGGGGATGCACCTTTAATGGGATACTGGGACCTGGCCCTTCCTCTCTCTTTCTCTTTTGCCTCCCAGCCTCCATCAAGTGAGCAGCCCCTCTACCATGACATAACAATGGCCTCACCACAGGGCCAAAGCCATAGGGCCAATCTGTCATGGATTGAAATCTCTCAAACTATCAGCCTGAATAAACCTTTCCTTCTTATAACTTGATTATTTTAGCTACTTTGTCACAGTGATGGAAAGCTGACTAATACAGGGGACAAATGAACTCTGAAGCAAATCTTCTTTGTTTTCTGTTAAGAGGTTAGGTGCATTAGGGTAGAATTGCTTTCTCACTGCAAAGTCCAGACTCAACTAGAGAATGGGCCTAGAAGGGAGAAGTGGGTATAGTGGTGGAATGGTTTGGAGATGCAAGATAAACAGAGACTTGGCTATTAGTTCAACCACTGTAGGGGAAGAATGTCTTAGGAAAATATAAAGAGAGTGTACACTGCGCTAATAATCAGTTTATTTCCATGTTTCCTCTTTTAATTAATGAAACAATCAATAAATCCATGCAAATCAACCCCTTTTACTTGAACATCATGGAGAACTGAAAATACATTTTGATGTTCACCCACACAGAAGTACACTTTCAAAGTCAACAAAAACTTATGAATACAAAAGTCCAAAGAACGAACGACTTTTATAAACAAGGCAGGTAACTCTCTGATATATTAATAAAAATCATGGTAATTTACACTTCTCAAGGTTCACTTTTTGCTGGATGTTGTCTTATGTGCTTTTCTTCTATATAATACCTAACCTTACACAAGACTTACAATGACACATGGTTCACAAACTATGAATATCTTCACTTTGTAGGGTAAGAAACTGACTCTTATAAGTAACTATTAATATTCAGCTAAATTTCAGATTAGGAGTTATCATTTTTAAAGATAAGTATTTTCAAAATATATTTACTCTCAAAGCAAGTTGTGTGGGATATTTCATCATTTAATTAAAAACTAGATGCTATTTTATTTTTAGTTTCATTCATATACTGGAAAATAATATGAGGTGGTTTCACAGGTTCTTCTAAGTCTACTCACTAGATTTTGATATTATTTATCATCTCTATTTATGTTTTTAATCTCCAGTTCTGTTCTTTCTTTGTCTTTGTTTTTATGTTATTTCTATTTTCCCCTAAGATACTTAACTGTGTCATTGCTCATATATTTTTTGAATTGACAAGTGGTATGTTTATTCTACTGTTTTTTTTGTTGTTGTTGTTTTTGGTACAGTGTACTTATTGCTATAAACTGTCCTCTAGGTATTACTCTGGTTGTATCCTGTAAGTTTTACTATTTTTGTAATTTCTAATTTTATTTTTACTAATGAGTCAGGGTGGTCCAATGAAATATTTTGATTTTTGGAATGCATTGAGATTTTTTTCTTTGTGCCCTGATACATGGCCAATTTCTGAGAGTCATAGTCTGTATATGAAAAGAATGTCTGCTCTGCTTTTTACTCTATCTAGCTACCTGCCTACATCAAATTAAGCAGAAAAGGAAGGTTTATGTAACTCAAAATCCTACATTACTTACTCAACTATACCTAGATTTCTGAAAGAAGCATATTAAGGTTTCTATAGTGGTTATAGCTTTAATAATTTCTTCTATTTCAGCCCATTTTTTCTTTTATTTTTTCTTTTTTTTTAACATTTTTAGCTGTGTTATATGTTTATAGGTCCACAATTGCTACCTTTCCATAATGGATTCTAGTTCTTACTAGTATTAAAATTAATATTTCTGGTGGTATACATCTCATTTTACTTCCTTTACAGTGTACAGCTTTGATCACATTCAGGGGTCTAGAATATGCATTGCCTTAGCCTTTCCCTTTACATCTTCATCAAACAAACTGAAACAGAAACAATGGCATCAACCCAGGGATGGTGGCACATACCTGTACTCCCAATACTGGGGAGCTGAGGCAGGACGATTGCTGCAACTTTGAGGCCAGAAATCTAACTATGTAGCTAGACACTATTTCAAAAATAGAACAGAACAGAACAGAATAAATCCTCCAAAACCAATGATAGCATCAAGCGGGTATTGCCATCTAGTTGCAGGTAGCACTTCTTTGGCTCATTCTAGCAGCCTCCATTTCCTCTGGAACTGTATCCTTATCCTACCTAGGAGCCAGTTTTTGGGGCTCTTTGGAGGCAGGAGCTAATGATCTCTCTCATAGACTCCGTCAGCATGGGGTATAGTCAAGGATGGACCTTGTGCTGTTATTTCCACTGGATAAAATTTTCCCTTGTTGTTAAGGAAACTCTAAGACCCACAATGCACATTCTAAGGGAAGTTGAGCACAGAGACTGCTGCTGAGACAACTCCCCAGGGCTCCTCAGGGAATCTGGAATGGCCTGGTGAGGCTGCTGAAGAGGGGCTTCCTGGGCTTTTCCCATTCATCAGAATTTGCTCTATGTTTGAAGCTGCCTTTCTCAATGAAGCAAGATTATCTGCAACATTCTATGTCACATAACTCATACTTGTTGAAGTATTATTCATAGAATAGTTATTTATCGAGAACTGACTGTGAGATAGGAATCAAACTAAGAAGTTTAAACAATACCGGGGGTTCTACACAGGAATCTCAGACTTTTGCTACTCCAGATGTGGTCTTCAGAGCCATGTTGGCCTCACCTGGGAGCTTACTGGAGCCGGAGCTCCCAGATCTGCTGAATCAAAGAGCTTTGAGAAGTGCTGTGGGAAACCATAAGCATGAGAAAGATGAGGTGTAAAGTCACCTAGTAACAACTGAAATCGCAGAGCTGGCATGTGGGAGAGGCCAAACTTCCTACCGTGGGCCGACTCTGCCCTTGTGCTTCCACCTCACATTCATGCATCTTAATTCATTTCAATTTTAGTATAGCTTCTTTTTAATTGATGCATGACAATTACAGATTTTTATGGAATACAGTATTATTATTCAATACATGTATATAATAGACAATGAGCAAATCATGGCATTATTAATGTCTCCAGGTTACATGTCCTGCAGACTTCAAACATTTGCTTTTCAAACTGACTGAAAGTTTCATGGGGCCATGGATTTCAAGTGTCTCTCATCAGTGCCTTTCCCTCTCAGGGTACACAAACTGGCTAATTTCCAATGTGATGAAGTCTTTCATTTGGAAAACTACAGTGGTCATCAGAAAAACAATATCCATGCATTGTACTTTCTCCAAATTATATTCTAGGAGAGTTAAAACAGAAATTTAATGTAGAGGGGAAAACTCAAGATTTTGAATGTTGGATGGGAAACCCTCTGTGACAAACCAATGGCCAACATCATACTGAAATGACAAAAACTGAAAGCTTTCTCTCTAAAATCAGAAACAAGACAAGGATGTCCACTGTCACCACTCTTATTCAACATAGTCCTGGAAACTCTAGGTAAAGCCGTTAGACAAGAGAAAGAAATAAAAGGAATAAAGATAGGAAAGGAAGAAGTTAAACTATTGTTACTTGCAGATGGTATGATACTCTACTTAGAAGACCCCAAAAACTCCATCAAAAGACTACTAGATTTAATAAGCAAATTCAGTAACGTAGTTGGATATAAAGTCAGCACTCAAAAACCAATAGCCTTCCTGTACATGAATAACAAACTCACTGAGAGAGAAATCAGGGAAATAAAACCTTTTACAAAAACATCCAAAAAAATGAAATAACTAGGAATCAGTCTAACGAAGGATGTAAAAGACCTCTACATTGAAATCTACAGTATTCTGAAAAAGGAGATTGAAGAGGATATCAGAAGATGGAGAAGTTGGGTATGGTAGTACACGCCTTTAATTTCAGCACTTGGGAGGCTGAGGTAGATGGAGCGTTGTGAATTTGAGGCTGGCTTGGGCTACAACGCGAGCGCAAGCCCGGCCTGAGCTACATAGTGCGACCCTGCCTCAAAAAAGTAGGGCCAGGAGTTTGGCTCAATGGCTTAAGCGCCTGTCTGGCAGGCGTGAAGTTGTGAGTGACTGATCCCTGGTGATGCAAAAAAAAAAAAAAGAAGAAGAAGATGGAGAGATAGCCTGTGCCCTTGGGTAGGAAGAACCAATGTAGTGAAAATGGCCATACTTCCAAAACTGTTATACAGATTCAATGAATGTTGAATGGTTCTGATCAATTCTTATTTCTCAAAAAAATGATAATTAAAATTCATGTCTTAATGAGTAAAGAGCACTTTTGGCAAATAACATGTAATAAGATTCTGTGTATACATGTCTTGTTAAAAAATGGGCATTGTTTCAAAAAAAAAAAAACACAAAAACAAAAACTGTGGTTAGACCGGGTGTGGTAGCACACATCTGTAATCCCAGCACTAGGGAGGCTGAGGCAGGAAGATAACTGAGTTCGAGACCAGCCTGGGTTACAAAGTGAGCTCAAGGCCAGCCTGAATTGCATAGTGAGACCCTGTTTCAAAAACAAAACAAAACAAAACAAAACAGTAGTGTTCACAGTTTTAAGTCTTTAAATGTATGAATTAGACTTGGTTCCCTATTATCTTATTTTGAACATTCTTGTGCAAGAAATTCAAACTTTTTTGTAGTAGGTACTAATTGTTGTAATCAATTCCTTAGTTAAATCAAAAGATGATATTTCAAATATGATCAATCCATAGCTCATGAATGAATTCATTCACCATATTGTATCCATTTTATGCCCATAACCTGGTTAATGACTAAGTCACAACTGCTCATAGTAGGTCTCTTAACAGCACTGTCTGAGGTCTCCTTGCTTCAAAACCTTTTTAAATTCCTTGTTAGAAGTGCAGATTTCAAGTTATAGCACCCATGGAAAGGGACCTGTGAAGGTAGGACTAGAATTGAATTTGCACTTTCAATAATAGCCACTGGTTCATATTCTGTCCCACCCCCAGAATGGGAGGGTCTGTGTGTTACATCACTTAAGGTTGAAGGTCTTTGCAAATATCCAGTGGGACCTTCTGGTAACCTTAGGATACATCCAACCAAAAACACAACAGTGTGGTTTCCCAGTGTTTCGGAGGCCACCATGATCTGAGGTGGTAGCCTCTAAAAAGAAGCCGAATTCTCCCCATCATGTTCTTTTCAGTATTATGACTTAGTGTGCGTGCTTGGTTACACTGTAAGTACCTTTCTTAGAGGAGAATTTGGCTGAAGAATCATCTCAAGTGACAGATATTTCAACCCGTTCACCAAAATGTCACCCCGCCCCCTAGAATCTCTGAGGGCAGGCATTGGACATTATCAGAAGCCCAACTCTTTCGAGATTGGGTTATTTATCTTCACACCATTCCATGACACAGTGCTCCCAAACATTACCCTATGTGTATGTCTGGATCTAATAGATAAAGCACCGATGTGGCTTCTTCTGAGAAGGAAATCTGACTTCTCTGATGAACCCTTTTGCTGGGCTCCTCCAGGTTTAAAAACAACAGAGCTGACAGTTGTTTGCTTTGGCTTGGCTTTATTCTTTAGGGTGATGGGCCTGGTGTGGCCTGGCATTTAAATACAGCCAGCACTGGCATTTCTTAATTACAAGAGGACAGCCAGCCACAACCAACACTGATTATGCCTAAATTTCTCCTTTTCAAAAAATGCCAATGTTTCTTTTGTCTGTTTTGCAAATGTGGCTAAATGGGTATTTAGCACTGTGGCTTGTATTATGCAACAGTTCTGGATTGTTTACTTGGGAGCTGAAGCATGGTAGACTCACTGACCAGGAGCAAGGGAGGATGAGACGGAACCTTGTCTCATTTATCCAGATCGCAGTCAAAGCGAACCTCAATTGGTTCATCCATTTCCGGGTATTTATGGACGGCTACCACCGGAAGTGCAGCTGCAGGCAGCACACAGCTGGAGTGGAGCGACCACTTCTATGGGATGGTTCTGGGAGCTCAAACCAGAAGCTTTGTGTGTTCAGCTCCCTCCTCTACCTTGCTTTGGAGAGAACCAAAGAGAACATTTGCATTCCGAGGTGCATGGCTTAGTTCTCAGGAGACGGGTGACATCCTGTTGGACTAAATTTCAGATGCAATAAAAACAATAAACACAATGATATCACTCCCAGAGTGTGGACAGACAGAATTCAAACTGGACAAAAAGAGTTTCCATTCTTATGAAAACCAAATGACTTTTGCGGGTGACCAAGCAAATCCACTGTTGGAAAGAAGCTCTGTATCTTCAGGCTTACCAACAGATTTGCCTTCAGAAGATGGTGGTGGTGGACGCTGTGCTCTGCCCTTACTGTTTTGGGTGACCATCCTCCCAATTTGGTGTCTGTGATCCTTTTTGCAATGATAACCCTAGTATGGATCTTTATGCTCCCTCCAAGGAGAGGCTGCAGCTAGCAGCTGACTGGCACAGGAGTGCAAAGACTCCCTTTTGCCTTTGGGTGAGACACACGCAATGGGGCGAGCATACTCCAAAGTCTCCCTCTGTGTCACACCGACGATACAACGCCCTGTGCAACAGCCCCTCTTTGACTTCCACCCATCCTCTTTGTCCTTCCCTCACTCTGCTTCTGGATTCTCCTGAGAGCACTTCCTTAATAAGTCACTTGCCCCTTAATCTTTGTCTGAAGGATCTGCTTTCAAGAAATTCAATCTAAGAAAACTTCCATTTGCTTGTGAGCTGTATTTCATCCCAGACACGTGGCAAGGCGCCAGGTACTTGAAGGAAACAACAAATCATTGCATCAGGAAAAGAGGGGAAAACAGAACAAAAATTTCTTGTGTGCCCAGGCATGTCAAAGAATATGGTGGATCTTGGCTGGATTTACTTGGATTGGAAGACTCCACATCCGAAATATCTTAGAATTCCTGGAACTTGACCATGACCGAAGCATTATTCCTCACAGGAGGAACGGAGGCTCAGAGAGGTGGAGTAATCAGGAGGCTACAGGGGCTTTAAAACCCGAATCTTTAAATGCTCAGTCTGGGTCTCATCTTAAAATAAAAGAATAAACACCAGAAAACTGAGAAGGAAGAGACACGTCTGTGCTTACTGAGAATGCTTTTGGAATATACAAAGACAACACAGAAAAGTCTGATATGGCCTCTGTTTTTTCTTATTGTTATTTTGAGGCAATCATTTTTTTTAATATGTCATCCTTTTGACCAGCAAAATAAAAACTCTAATTTCTTCTGGATGAGATCTTTTCTGGAGGGGACTGGTATTGGTGTATGATGCCTTCTCTCTGGAATTAAAACAGAGCGTTAAGAAGTACATGGGGTTTATCAAATTCAGTGGTATTCGCGTTGCTAAACTAACTGAGTTTTGGAGTTTTCTGTTAATTTTTACTTTCTTCTGAAGACAACAAGCCATGTGGCAGGTGAATGTTGCTGATCAATATGTCTCTGTTTTCCTAGGAAATGTACTTTGGTGAAGACACTGATGGTCAGGCCTCCACACCAAAACTTGTGTCTTCTTCAAAATTTAGACATAAGTATACACAATATTGCCAATTTATTTAATCTTTTAAAATTGATTTTAATGGACTCACTTTTCAAACCTAGTCTCATTCTAAGAAACAATATCTATAAAGTCAGAAGCTTTAAATACTACATGTTCTTAACATAGATTAAAGCAGGCAAAAAACCAAAAACATTTTAAAAACAAATTCACCTGCCATCCTGCTAGACTCACTTAGAAAGCCATCAAGGTTGCATATGTTATATTTGGGAATTCATTGCTGCAGATGAGGGGTATGGTCATGCCTCCCACACTGTTGCCTGCGTTTCCATGTGTCCTCTCCACACAGAGAACACAGAGACAGACAAGGGAGTTGGCAAAGGTGATCTCTGAGTTTCAGCAAAATCTAGAGCATGGTGTCCTGGAGCATAGAAGTGGAGCACTGTGTGTGTGTCAGTGTGTGTGTGTGTGCGCACGCACGTGTGTGTGTGTGTGTGTGTGTGCACTTCTATCTTGGGATCAGGGAGCCTACAGAATAAGTGATTTCCATCAAATATCATACTCATTAATTTGTGGTTAGATTAAAGCTGGGGGGATAGCAAGGTGGTTTTAGGCTTCGGAATCACATTAAGGATGATTGATGGCATAAAAGAGAAGAGGAGACAGAGCATGACTCTGTAATTATCACGAGGAATAGATATTAGACTCATTCTAAGTGAACCATTAACTTATTTGTAATTTAGCTTAAAAGTCTTTGACATGCATATGTGCTCGTTGTAATCTGTACCCAAGAGGTGGTTGGCAAACACTGGAGGTACCCTATTCAAGAATACTTACTGCTAGAATGGGCAGCTAGTGCTTGAAAAGTTCTTATCAGAAGCCTGCATTCCTGAGATAGCTATTATAACTCTTTAAGACTTACCTAAAGGGTAGCTATTTAATGTAATGGATGTTAGAAGTGACTTTTTCTTTCCCTTTTTTTTTTCTGAGAACTTAAAATATGTGAATTAGCTAAAAACACTTACAAATTACACTAATGCCCTCATACTATAAACTATGTGTATGTGTGCATGTGCTCACATAATGAGTATAAAAAGTATGAAACTCCTTCATTAACTTGAGGCTTAAATTTCTTCTGTTATTCTATTATGGTTAGGACATCCTCTTGATTCTTGTATTTTCACCTGTAGAATTTAACACAACTCAGGTTGCTGAGAAAGGAAGTGTTTCTGGAGTAGCACCAATAATTTGCATTTCTACGATTCTCAAGTAATGTTGCTACTGCGGATTCAGGAATCATATTTTGAGCATTATTACAGCTTTCTGATCTGAATACGTCTGAATCCTGCCACTGGAATTCTGTTGTAATTCTTGTAAGTCTTTTATGCAAGGTGCTTATCAGAATGCCCCAAAGCACTAAAAGCTTGGATCAAGAATGTCCTCTAAAAACATGTGTTATAGGATTGGTCTCCAGACAGGCACTACTGAGAGGTAATGGAAACTTTAAGAGATGGGGAGGTCTTTAGGTCATTGGAGGTGTGCCCTTGAAGGAGACAGTGGGAGCCCAGCCCCATTCTTACACTCTTTCCCTTCCAGGGGTCATGAAATGAGTGGTTTTGCTCTGTCTGCCATGTGATTGTGTCAGGGTGTGCTGCCTCAGGGTCAATTTGGTAATGAACTGAAATCTCTAAACTTGTGAGACAAAATAAACCTTTATAAGTGATTATCTCAGGTATTTGTCACTAATAAAATGTTAACTCATTGTGACTTGGTTTGTAGAATAGATTTTCCCCTAAGATTGTGCCTGTTTTCTAATATTTGAATGACAGGAAGAATCCATCCTGAGAATTACTTACTTCCTTACACCATAATACCTAGGTTCAAAGTCATGAAGGAGGAAACCTATTTTAACTACATCAGTTAAACAAATACCAAGAAGTACCAAATAGACCAAAGAAAATTTGCAGCAGATTCCAAGAATAAAACCATCAGCACTGGGAGGAAATTAAAGAAAAACAGAGTTTAACCTGCTAAAGAACTTTCTAAGAGCTCTGGCCGAATTCCAGGTTGAAGGACTTGGAAGAAGCAAGCCTCTCATTCCTGACAATATTCAGTGAAGGGCTGGATGAACAGTTGGTGGACTGGGGGCCAAAATCAACTCATGGCATGAGCTATGGATCAGGGGATGTAATTTCCATTCCAGCCTGGGTCTCTGGCTCATGAAGGAAGCCAAGGTGGACATAAGACAATGTCTCAAGCCCAGGTCCTCACCCAACAGTGGGTTTTTTTGTAACTGGAAATTGGAATTTGCTCATTTGGTGACGGAAAATCCTCAGTGTCCATTTCTTCCAGGAGGAATTTCTAATCTGTCACAGAGATTAGAAGTTTGAAGGACCTAATTCTTTCTACCCTCTCATTCTCTTTGAAAAAAGTTACCATACCAGAAGAAACACCACGTGCTCCTCCATATTTAAGGATTCTCCATGGTTGAAAAAAAGGAAGACGTTCCCAAGCCAGAAAACTCCCAGGAGGGGGCTGGCAGATTCTACTTTACTTGCAAATTCTGCTTCCATGGAAGATAAAGGAAAACAACAACAACAACAACAACAACAACAACAAAACCCCAACAAAACAAAACCCTGCCAGCTTAGTTATTATTTCTCAGGTTAATCTGACAATTTCATTTCAAATAACACGGGCCTTTACCTTGGACATAGTAATTTCACCTTTCATGGAGATTGTTTTCCCCTGACCTTCAATAACATTTCTGTTATTTCCATTCTTGATGAAATCAGGACCTACATACAAACTCAATTTCACTCCACACAAACCCCCTACTCAGCAGCCTACCAAGGAGTGAAGCTGAGAGCCTCAATGGAAAATTATTTGCTCTAGAAATGAATTCACCGTAGAGTTGCTTTAAAAAACAAAGCTGCTAGCTTACATTCTAGCATTTTTCAGATCATTAAGTATTTCACACACACACACACACACACACACACACAGAGAGAGAGAGAGAGAGAGAGAGAGCATAAAAACATAAAAAATCCTTGCCAAAGTGTCAGGAGTCCCAGCTGATGGCAGAAAGCTCCAAACGATGATAGAGTGTCTCTGAAGTGATTGTGTAAGTCAATGAGGACAGAAGACATTTATAAAATTAGATTTACCCAAATCTCCTTTTGCTTCAGCTAAGTCACTGGTGTGACTGTAACTACCGTAGTGTGTAAATTTGACTTCTCCGGCTACTCAATTTGTCATCTGCTATCATTAAGGTGGAGTGGATTTAAAAAGCATTTTGCATTAGACCTTGTGGGCAAAGGGCCTGGATATTTTTATAAACCATACAGAAAGCATTTCCTTCAGTAGGAGAAAACTTTCTGCAACCAAATGGTAAGATGCTTTCACTGAACAGCACAAGCTTTCTGTGTTCACTGGATTCACTGAACTTGTGTAGACATTTGGATAGTTTCAAGGCCACAATTTCAAAAGTTGAAAACATGACTTTCATAAAAATGTAGAATCAGTATGTATCAAAAATCTAGTTAACTCACTAGTAGGGGAACCAGTAAGATAATAAAGCTAGTTCAAAGATTGTATATATTATACTTAGAATAAAATTTCTAACTTACATAAAAAATAACTGTCTAATGTCTTATAAAGAAGTCAGACTACAACCTTTGTAGTTGATTTTATTTTTTACTGGACTGAAATGTGTAAATTGTATCATACAAAAATCTCAAAAATAACAAACATAACTTTACAGAGTAGAATCTGATCAGAAGTTAATAAGTAGTTAATAAAAAGTTAATAAAAATAGATAATTCTTGAAGGAGTCCCTTAGATAATGTTCCAGAATGTCAAGTGAAAAGACATACCTCTGTCATTTTGCTTTACTTCTGAGTTTTGGGTGATTTTTCTTAATACAAACAAGTGAGTTTTTCTTTGAGCACGATGTGATGAACTTCTTTTGCGTTGGAAGGTAAGTGGGTCATCATACTGTCTCCTAACATGCTTAGAGTAGAAGAATTTATTTTTTCAAAAAAATCCTTATGTCTACAGTTCCCAAGACTGAAGGTGCAAATTAAAATTCCCGGGGAGTTTAAAATTTTTCCAATGCCCAGGCAAATGGGGCCAATACTTCTGGCCAGACCAATTCAGTCAGAACCTCTGACACTGGATCCCAAGAAGTAACACATTTTATATCTGTCCAAGTGATTTATATCAGTCCAAGTGATTGAAAACCACTGAACTACTGAGAATTGACATCTGTAGATGTGTTTGTACATAAAGTTATTTTAAAATTAGGATCAGATTGGTGTATAGTATCCTGTTTTTTCTTTAATTATTAATCTTGTTATGAAAAATTTCGGTCATCATTAAACGTTGCTCAAATGCCATTTATGAAGATTGCATTGTGTTCCATCACATAAACTTATGATTTATGTGGTTAATCCCCAATACTGAATGTGTAGTGCTCTCTGGTTGTCTGTCTGTCTGTCTTTCTTTGTGGCACTTGGAATTAAGCCGAAGGCCTTTGCACTGAGTTACATCCTCAGCCACCCTTCCTCCATTCCACATCTCATTTTGTATTGGTGTGCAGTAGTTATAAAAGTTAGTGGGCTTTATTTTGGAAGAATGCATATGTGCACAACATACTATAACTGTTTTTATCTACCTTCATGTCCCTTCCCTTGCCTGCCACCTACTTTCACATTTTTGTGGGATGTCAATGCATATATTATGAAAATTATTTTTTATTTTGAGACAGGGTCTTACTAAGTTGCTAAGTTGCCCAAGCTGGCCTGGAACTTGTAATTCTCCTCCTTTAACCTCCTAGAATGATAGGATTACAGGGCTTTCTCTTCCTCTCTCTCTCTCTCTCTTTTTCTCTCTGCCATTACTTTATCTACATCTTACATTATTCCTTTATAACAGATTCCTGAGAGTGGATGACTTACAGGCCAAGGACTACGAGTGCTTTAGATTTCTGAGGTATATTACCAAAACTGCTTTCTATCTTATCAGTGTACACTTTCTAAAATATGATTTCCTCCATATTTTATTTAAAAATATTTTTATATGCCAAAAAGAGTTAAAATTCATGTTTTTAGTGATCGTTTTTAATTTATCTTAATCTTGATAAATCCTTGGTGCACATGATAAGAATTAAAACTCTGATTCGATTTTTTTTCGGTTTCTTTTCAACATCACTTACTGAATAACAGCTTCGTTTTTTGTTAGTTCATGACTCTCAGAGGTTTAAAATAAAGCATGAAGGTTAGCTATCTGTACTTTGCATGAATTAACAACTTCGACAACACATACGAAGAAGATTTAAACTACTAACGAATTAGAGCGTATTCTGTCTGAATTTTGATTATTATTTCTTAGTGTTACCACATTCTGGCTTTAACTCTGACTCATTTATAGAACAGCGAGGTGTTGAAAAACAGTGCCATCGTTCATCCTCTCTAAGATGCCTTTAATCTGTCTGCAAGCAGCTTGCAGCTTTGCCAGTAACAGTCCTGCCTAAATCCATCTGTTCTTCTTTAAATATTCTTTCTCTGTAATATTGTTTATATCCTCGTATTATCTGGGAAGAAATGTCTCATATAATGTCTCAGATTTATTACCAATTCTGAGTTCAGTTGGATCTAGTTTTATATATTTTTGCTTGATATTTATTTATTTAAACAATCATGATAGTCTCATTTTTCTGTATTTAACAGACAGCCCTATTTAAAAGCCAGTAAATGGTGCGATTGATCTCTTGAGTCACAGCACCGAGGCAAGTGAGAGCCAGACGAGCATAGGGTGCCTCTGCTGCACTAAGGAAAAGCAAGGAGACACGGGTCTGGAGATCCTAAGATGCCAAGAGCCAAAACGACATCAGGCGCGTTCTCTGTGCAAAGGAGCACAAGAAGAAGAACCGAGCTGTTTGCCACCTTTTCAGAGTTCTCTAAGGAGTACTCGGGGAGGGGGAAGGTCATGACAACAAAGGAGAAAGTGAAATTTGAAGACATGGTAAAAATGAACATGCTCTCTTGGGAAAGAGGAATGAAAACCTATAGCCCCACTCTAAAAGAGAAACGAAAAAGAAGTTCAAAGATTACAATGCACCCAAGAGGCCTCCTTGGTCTTTCTTCTTGCTCAGTTCTGATATCACCAAAAAATCACTGGAGAAATCCTGGTCTATCCATTGGTGAGGTTGCCAAGAAACGGTGAGATGCGAAGGACAATTCTGCAGAGCGGAAGCAGTGTCGTACACAGAAGGCTGCGAAGCTCAAGGAGAAATACAAAAAGGATATTGCAGCCTGCTGAGCTAAAGGAAAGCCTGACGCAGCAAAAAAGGGAGGCGTCATGGCTGCAAAAGGAAGATAAAGCAGGAAGAGGAGAAAAATGAGAAAGAGGAGGAGGAGGAAGAGGAAGATGACCAATAAGTTGGTTCTAGCTCAATTTTTTTCTTCTCTATAAAGCATGCAAT
>RJWM01026178.1:0-28434 GCA_004363535.1 Dasyprocta punctata | reverse complement strand
AGAAGCTGGCCATTCCCAGAAAGGAACAAAGTTGCTGCTTGGTGGCAGGAGGCCCTAGGTCACATAACCTGGATCCAGTCCCTACACAGCTAATGTTCCATAGGTGTAAGAATGTATCTCAAGTATTGAACTTTCTGGTGGGATATCTGAGACATTTCCTTTGAGACTTTATATCCCTTCTTAGCTAGAAAATTGAGGATTTTTGTAGTATTATGACTAGATAACTCCTGAGTTGGTCTGCAAATTAGAATATCATCTACATACTGCAGGATGTTTCCCTGTTTTTTAACTTCCTTAAGTCTTTCTCTAGTGCCCAAGTAAAAAGGTGAGGATTATCTCTAAACCTCTCTGGGCAATGTCATGCATTTGATTCCTGGTACCAAAAAAAAAAAAAGTGATAACAAAAATTACACCTCCATGAACCCCCAACAGAATGAACACACCAGGCAAGGTAAACAATTAAACGGGGAGTGGGAAAGGAGCCAACAACAGGAAAATAATGACAAGAACAAGTCAATACATATCAGTTACAACCATCAATGTTAATGGTCTCAATTCACCAATCAAAAGAAACAGACTGGCAAACTGAATCAAGAAGCAAGATCCAACAATATGCTGTATATGAGAAACACATTTAATTCAAAAAGAAATTCAAAGACTGAAAGTGAAAGAGTTGAAAACAATATTCCATGTGATAGGAACCTGGACAAAAGCAGGAGTCACTATTCTATTTTCAGACAATGTGGATTTCAAGCCAAGACTGATGAAGAGAGACAAAGAAGAACACTACAACCCCATAAAGGGAATAATCTGAAGCCAGGCGTGGTGGCGCACACCTTTAATACCAGCACTCAGGAGGCTGAGGTAGGCAGAGCATTGTGAGTTCGAGGCCCGCTTGGGCTACAACGCGAGCCTAAGACCAGCCTGAGCTACATAGTGTGACCCTGCCTCAAAAAACTAGGGCTTGCAGTTTGGCTCAGTGGCTTAAACACCTGTCTGGCAGGTGTGAGGCTATGAGTTTGATCCCTGGTGCCAAAATAAAATAAAATAAAATAAAATAAAATAAAGGGAATAATCTAAGAGGAAGAAATAACAATCATAAATATATATGCACCAAATACCAGTGCACCCAACTATACAAAATAAATACTAACAGATATGAAAAATCAAATAAGCACTAATACAACTGTAATAGGGGACCTCAATACCAGACTGTTACAAGTAGACAGATCAATTAGACAAAAAAAATCAACAATGAAATATTAGAACAGAACCACACTTTTGAACAAATGGACTTGGTAGATGTCTACAGAGTATTCCACCGTACAATATCAGAATACACATTCTTCTCATTTGCACACAGGACGATCTTCAAAATAGACCACACACTAATTCACAAAACATGTTTAAATAAGTGTAAAGTAATTGAAATGATGCCACACATATTATCCAGATCATAGTGCAATGAAATTGGAAGTCGGTGGCAAAAGAAACCACAAAAACTTCATAAAAACAGAGAAATTAAATAACACTTTCCTGAACAACCAATGGCCACAGACAAAATTAAGAAGAAAGTATACAGTTTTTACAACTAAATAATAATGCCAATACAACATACTGGAACTTATGGAGCACAATGAAAGTAGTCCTACAAGGGAAATTTATAGCAGTGAATATACCTATTAGGAAAACAAAGTGAGCTAAAATAAAGAATTAACGTTGAATCTTTTAGAAAAAGAAGAGCAAGCCAGGCCCAAACCTCATAACAGGGAGGAACTAAGATCAGAGCAGAAATCAATGCAATGGAGACTAAGGAAACAATACAAAGAATTGATGAATTGAAAAGTTGGTTCTTTGAAAGATTAAATAAAATTGACAAACCCTTAGCCAACCTTATAAAAAAAATAGAAAAGATTCAAATCAAATCTATGCAACTAGGAATGAAAAGGATGAAGTCACAACAGATCCTGTAGAAACCCAGAAGATCACCTAAACTCCCTTCAAGAACTTGTGTTCTAGGCCAGGGATTTAGCTCCGTGGCATGAGTGCCTCCCTGGTACCAAAAGAACTTGTCTTCTAATAAGACAGAAAAATGAAGAAGAAATGGACAGATTCCTAGATACATATGAATTACCAAAGCTGGATCAAGAAGATATAAAAATTCTAAATAAACTAGTATCAGTGAAGGAAACTGAAGATGTAATTAAAAACTTGCCAACAAAGAAAATTCCTGACCTGACAGATTCACTCCTGAATTCTCTCTCTTTTTTTTTTTCCAGCACCGATGATTGAACTCACAACCTCGCACCTGCCAGATAGGTGCTTAAGCCACTGAGCCAAACTCCAGGCCCTAGTTTTTTGAGGCAGGGTCACACTATGTAGCTCAGGCCGGCCTTGCGCTCGCGTTGTAGCCCAAGCTGGCCTCGAACTCACAACACTCCACCTACTTCAGCCTCCCGAGTCCTGGGATTAAAGGAGTGTGCCACCAGGCCTGGCTACTCCTGAATTCTACAAAAAAATTTAGAGAAGACCTAACAGTGCTACTTCTCAAGCTGTTTAATGAAATGAAAAGGGAAGCAATACACCCAAATTCTTTCCTGGAAGCAAGCATTATCCTGATACCAAAACCAGAGAAGGACCCAAACAAGAAAGAGAACTACAGGCCAATCTCCCTAATGAATATAGATGCAAATTTTCAATGAGATACTGGCAAACAGAATGCAGCAACTCATTGAGATTATACTCCATGATCAAGTAAGTTTCATTCCAGGAATGCAGGGATGGTTCAACACACACAAATCAATAAATATAATATACCATTTTAACAGAGCCAAGGACAAAAACCAAATAATCATCTCAATAGATGGAGAAAAAACTTTTGACAAAGTCCAACACCCACTCGTGATAAAAACCCTATAGAAAATTGGAATACATGGTCTTCATCTCAATCTGATAAATGCCATCTATGACAAACCAATAACCAATATCATACTAAATGGACAAAAACTGAAAGTTTTCACTCTAAAATCAATCACCCATAGAATGAACCAAAATGGGCAGCTCATGTGACAAAGCAAAATGGCTGCCCCATGAGATGAGCCAAAATAGCTGCTCATCACGTGGAAAGGTGGACTAAAACAGACCCTGAGAAAGCAGCTCAGTAATGATATCCATTTAGAGGAAAAGCACAGATGAGGTTTGACAACAGAAAGAAGTAACCTGGGGTAGGCAGCTGTTTAAGCAGGAGACCAAGTTGCCAATAGTTAATTTTCTAAAAAGAGCAAGAAAGTTGAGCAAAGTATCACAGCGAGCAGACATGTGAGGGCAAAAAGGCATACAAAACTCTAGGTTGCACACATGGAACCTGAACAACCTGGTCTAAGACTGGATTAATAACTGGTTCTCTGGATGCTCTTTACTGAGGCTGTACCCACCATGAGTGATGAAAATGGAAAGGAGACGAAAGAAAAGGGGAGAAAAACTTGAGCTGGGCCTATGGGCCTCTTAGTGACTGAGAAAAACAGGCCATGAGCTCCCTGCTTCCCTCTCCCTCGTACTAGGAAAACCAGGAACCTGTTCCTAGCACCATAAGAAAGTTCCTTGGGTTCCTCAGCCTAGGAGAGGGGGAAAGGGGAAAAAAACCTTCATTGGCTGTAGCTGTTGTAAAGGAAGAGGAGAGGGAGAAGGAGCGGGAGAAGGAGAGGGAGAAGGAGGGAGAGGGATAAGGGACATGGAGAGGGAGAGGGAGGGGGAGAGGGGAGAGGGACAGGGGGGGAGAGGAAACGGGGAGAGGGAGAGGGAGAGGGACAGGGACAGGGAGGGGGAGAGGGAGAGGGAGAGAGGGAGAGAGAAAGGGAAAGGAAGAAATATGCCCCAAAAGGTTCTTACTCCCTGGCTGGCTTGCCCAATATGTTACTAGGTTTTGTGGTACTGGAAGATCCTTCTAGAGGTAATTTCTAGTTTGTTTGTATCCTGGACAAAGAATTGATGAGGACAAGCATAAACTATACCCAAGCTTTCACATTTATTGAAGGTCAAAAAGAACAGGCTCTGCAGAGTAAGTCTGGGCCAAGTAAAAGTAGGAAAATAAGTACCCTATAAGATGAGAGTTATATAGAGGAATGAAACTCCCAACCTGTAGATGTCCAGAACACTGAGTTCATGTTTCTCTAAAATTGAAGAAGGAATTCTAGAAACAATAGAGGTTAAGTGTAGGAAGAATTTATTGAAAGAAAGAAAGCTTCTGTCTAAGAGAGACAGAAGGGAGCCCAGAAAGTGAGTTGCCCTCCAACCCCTCTTCCCAAGGGTGTTTATTGAGCAAAGTCATAAGGTGAGGCAGGCTTAAAGTAGGGCAGAACTATAATCAATCAATAATATTACAAGTATAGCCACTTAGATAATATTGATCCAATGGCAAATCATAGGATGGATGTGAGGTGGGACAAAACTATGGTCAACCAATAAATATACAACAAGTACAGTTGCTAGGGTAATATTGATTGAAAGGGATCAAATGGGGAAACAAGTCATGTAGCAAGTGCACTTGGGAGGACAAGGACTTTCCTAGCAGGGGTAGGCTAAAGAGGTTTGGTCCTCCACCCCAAGGTGATTAGTACCTACTTAGAATATCAATCACTGCTGTTCATCCCTAGGGGAAGTGTATGGGTGAGCAGTTTTTCTTTTCTGGAAGCCTGATCTCCAGTGAATAGTCTTCAGTCACAGCTGTCTTCGGCATTGACCTTTTGAGGGCCCAGCCCTGTCTGGCTGCCTACAATATTTCTACTGAACTTAGCTATCTATAATAAGAGCAGTTTGTATTGAGAGAACACGGTAGCAAAAAGCTCAATGTGGACTGTCCTTTTGTATTTCCCTCTCTTTGGGCTGGCGTGATGTTGAGGCTGTCCTATTGACAACCTGCTTGAGTTCTTGTGAGAAGTCCACGTGCAGAGGTTTGGAAACTGCAGATTTTGTAATTAACAGGTCACAGCTGGTTTGCCAGTCAGTGTTGCCTTGTCCCAGTCTCTTGCCTTAAAATGTGCTGAGTTAGTGGGCTCACAACATTGAGGAATGAAAATGAAATTGCTAACGAGAGGAGGAGGGAAGAGTTTCACTGGAAATAATAATGAGAATTGCTCCCGAGTTTCCAGGAGGGTGGATGCATGGCCTCTCAACCCGGAGCTGCTTATAGATAAGCAGAATACAGAAATTGCTCAATTGTTTAGTGGTCACTTGTTATAGATGGCTCTGGATTTAAATGACCAACTGGAATTTGGGCTGTCTAACCCAGTTCTTCAACAAGTAGAGTTTAAAGGAAACTGGGATTTAATAGAGGGGAAAAAACTGGTTATTTTGCATTTTAAATTCCTCAGTACTCAAGAGCTTAGTAGGGAGTGAGTTGCTTCCCATACTGCCTGAGGAAAGTCATTCTTTGTTCAAAATCTTAGTTCGCTGTCTTTTCTTATTTTAATTTTTATTGGTCTGGCTGGTCACCCAATGCTATTTCAGGCCCTTTTGCCAGCTAGCTCCCTTACTCATTTTTTTTTTTTTTTTTTTTTTTTTTTTTTTGTGGCACCGGGGATCGAGCTCACAACCTCACGCCTGCCTGACAGGCGCGTAAGCCGCTGAGCCAAACTCCCGGCCCTAGCTCCCTTACTCATAAGCTAACAAAATATTTTCTAAAATCTCATGATGGGAAACAAACTGTCCCCTCAGATGATAATGACTCTGCCAGAACTTCACACAACCTGTCCCAAGATGCTGATCCGCCAAACCAGGACTTGATCAGGATTACTTCTGCTGCCAGCTATGCAAACTGTATCAACCCCCAACCCTTGCCTTTGTTCCCTTTTTCTATACAAACCCAAGCTTTACTGGCCCCTTGAAAACAGATCTTGAACCTCTGTATTTGTGCTTCTGGCCACGGCCTGCTGATTAAAGCTCCTTTCCTTTCCTTCGCCACTGCTTGTCTCTTTCATTGGCATTACAGGACAAGTGGCTGAGCCTGCTCTGTTGACCTCCAGAGCCAGGGTTTTTGTCCCCAAAATCCATTTCTCAAATCTCTTGTTACGGATTAAAAACTGGTGGTCAATTTAACACCAACTGAATTAAATCCACATGGTGCTGAGCGTGGAGGGCCCACCCTGAAAGTTGCCAGCATAAAAGGAGACGTGGAGAGGAAGAGTGTGGCATTGTGGGCTCTCCTAAGTGTTGCTGTTTGGACTCACTGGTTCTCCTGGAGGAGTTTTTCATGGCTACCTTCCTTAATATGAATTCGACCATTATCATTAGAGGAGCTTGGGACCTTGTCGCTGAGAATGGCTGTGGTTCACTTTGGGGGTGCTTTGGTCCTTACTTTGAGCATCTCTTCCTGGCTCTGGAGGGGAAGATGTGTGCTGTTTAATCTCCAGAAGTTGTCATGCTGGCTTCCTGATACGTACTCAACTATTCTCATTGTTGCAGGAGCTTGGGACCTCATTATCGCTGAGGATGGCTGTCATACTTTTCAGGGGGAGCCCTGGTCCTTATTTTGAGCATTCCTTCTTGACCCCAGTGTAGAACCCTCAACTACTGGTACAGATCCTTAACCCTGCTGGATAGACTTTGTAGTTTCCACTGCTGAACTTTGGACCTCCCCAGTGAAGATCTATAAAATAGACTTGCATGAGTGAGTCACTGTGGGCTCTAGGACTTCAACTGGACTCATGCAGGACACTGCTGTGGGATCCAGGCCCTCAGCTGGATTTCCTAGGTCTTTAGTGTTGTGGACAGATTTCCTGCACTTTCTTGTATTTAACTCTGGGTGACCATCATAAAATAATATTACAAATTCTCTATCCTGTATGTAATTGTTCTCCCTGCAACCCTTGACTACAATATCTCCCTATTAACAATATTTAAAAATACTTAAAGGGTGCCGGGTGTGGTGGCGCACGCCTTTAATCCCAGCACTCGGGAGGTTGAGGTAGGTGGAGCGTTGTGAGTTCGAGGCCGGCCTGGGCTACAATGCTAGTGCAAGGCCAGCCTGAGCTGCATAGTGCGACCCTGCTTCAAAAAACCAGGGCCGGGAGTTTGGCTCAGCAGCTTAAGCACCTGTCTGGCAGGTGTGAGGCTGTGAGTTCAATTCCCGGTGCCGCAAAGAAAAAACACAAAGCAAAACAAAAAAAATTTTAAAGGTTTGTACTATCATTAGTTCCAACCCTCTGTGCTGGGGTTCTGAATTTCCAAGGGCTCTGCATACCACAAATACATACCAATAATAGTTTTGTTGTGGGAAATTTTCCAAACCAAGCCAAGCCAAACCAAACCAAACCAAAAGGAAGACTCTTTGCATCAGGGAGATAAGAAGGCAGCATTTAACCTTCACACCAGCGGACTGCTGGAGTTCATGCCAGTGAACAGTTGCAGGGGTAATTCCTCCCAAGCAACACCCGGAATCTGGAAAGAGTTTAGTCTATATAGAATTAGCAGTGGGAGGTACAAAGCAAGTGACCAAATGATACATGATTGGGTACATACATTGAATCATATATTGACAGACAGGCTAGTCTTGAAACAATAGAAACATTCTGGGTACCAGGGGAGGGGACTCTTACAGAATGACTGTACTTGAGGGCATTACCATAATATAGGAGTTGTTCCAGAGAGAGAGACTTGACTGAATGAAAGTGGTTAAGGACATTACCATAATATAGGAGTTGTTCCAGAGAGAGATCTGACCGAATGAGCACAGGTCAGCCCAAGGTGACTTAAGGTATAGGGAATCGCTCTGACATTGTCAGGGTCAACTGAATTTACCAGACAGCAGAACAGCAACTTGGTCAGTCTTCTAATTAAGCATGAAATATCTATAAATTTGTTGTTTTGCCCCAACAGTTTTTGCAAAATACATGGTGCCTCTGTCACCTGGGATCTAACCAGTAATATTGGTATGGTGTGCTCCCTGCAACCCTAAATGTCTCCTCTGTTGAAGAACACAGCTAAGGCCCAGAAAACACTTCCCAGTGTCTCCCACCTTATTCCACAAAGCAAAAAGTAACTGAGCCTAACTGCAATGAAAGCTTGTGGGTTGAACCTGCATAAATTGGAAACAGACAGAACTTTAGAATGAGGGATACTGGAGCATAAATGCATTATTTGGTGTGGTAGCCTCTGCTATCTGCAGAATATTTTGCAATAGTTAACTCATATTACATTTAAATTTGTGTAAATGTAGGAAATAAAGAGGTAGAAAGGAGATGAGGAAGATCATAATTTAAAAATTAAGACTTTTAAGAAGATGGCAACTTTATGATACAGATCAATTTACCCAAGATTATCCGTACCTACACTTCCTGGGCTTGTTTATGCTACTTTTTTTTTTTTCCTTTTGCAGCACTGGGAATTGAACTCACAACCTTGCGCCTATCAGACAAGTGCTTAAGCACTGAGCCAAACTCCCAGCCCTGGTTTTTCAAGGCAGGGTTGCACTGTGTAGCTCAGGCCGGCCTTGAGCTCGAGTTGTAGCCCACCTCGAACTCACAACACTCCTCCTACCTCAGCTTCCTGAGTACTGGGATTAAAGGCGTGTGCCACCATGCCTGGCTTATGCTACTTTTTTGAGGCTCTTCATACCCCAAATCCCTTAGACATACTTTCGGTCTATAAATTAACTCAGTTGATAAGGTAAAGGACAGAAAGCTGACTTTAAGAAATACACAGACTGGGTTTCTGCTTTTCTCCTGTAAAATGGGCTAACCTTTTGTTGGGGCAAAATAACAAACTTACAGATATTTCATGCTTAATTAGAAGACTGACCAAGTTGCTGTTCTGCTGTCTGGTAAATTCAGTTGACCCTGACAATGTCAGAGCGATTCCCTATACCTTAAGGCACCTTGGGCTGACCTGTGCTATTCAGTCAAGTCTCTCTCTGGAACAACTCTTATATTATGGTACTGTCCTTAACCACTTTCATTCAGTCAAGTCTCTCTCTCTGGAACAATTCCTATATTATGGTAATGCCCTCAAGTATAGTCATTCTGTAAGAGTCCCCTCCCCTGGTTCCCAGAATGTTTCTATTGTTTCAAGACTAGCCTGTCTGTCAATATTTGATTCAATGTATGTAACCCATCATGTATCATTTGGTGACTCGCTTTGTACCTCCCACTGCTAATTCTATATAGACTAAACTCTTTCCAGATTTGGGGCGTTGCTTGGGAGGAATTATCCCTGCAATTGTCCACTGGCATGAACTCCAGCAGTCCGCTGGTGTGAAGGTTAAATGCTGCCTTCTTATCTCCCTGATGCAAAGAGTCTTCCTTTTGGTTTGGTTTGGTTTGGTTTGGCTTGGTTTGGGAAATTTCCCGCAACATTTCTACCTGTGAAATGAGCTGTTTTCTTTATTCCTGTGGGTGTGCTATACTCTTCCTCTGTAAACCAAACCCAAACTTTCTATGGGTTCACAAACTGCACAGATTTCTACTCCCAAAATCACATAAATATCCCGTAACCCCTGACCATAGTGCACCTCTCTTGAGGATTCACACTCTATTTTCTTTGAGAGTGTGCTTTGAGTGTGTACTAATTGTATCTGATGGGTTCTGTTCATATGGGACTCTGCCAGACTTAACATGGTGCCACCCAACATGGTTTTGGGCCCTAGAATGACAGCAAGTCCCTCCAATACTAACTTCCATGCTCTTTTTCCAAGCCCAAAATAAGCATCCTGTGTTGGGGCACAATCATAAAGTAGGAACACATTTATAAGATAGCAAACTTATAGATACTTCATGATCAATTAGAAGTCTCTGACCAGGTTTCCGGTCTGCTGTTTCTGCTGAATTCAATTGACCTTGATGGTGTCTACAGCCCTGCTGCGTATCTCTGAAGAGCACTGATTCATGGTAATTGTCTATACCTTAAGGGACCCTGGGCTGACTCAAAGGCCCCTCCCCCAGAATGTCCCCATATTATGGTTATACCCTTAACTATGCTCCCTCCCTGGAATGCTTCTATATTGTGGTAATGTCCTTAACTATGCTCATTCTGCAAGGGCTCCCTCCCCTTGTTCCCAGAGTGTTTCTATGTTATGATAAACAATTCCTTTGTTTCAAGACTAGACTGCCTGTCAATATATGATTCAATGTATGTAACTAGTTACGTAACATGTTGTCACTTGCTTTGTAGTTCCCACTTCTAAATTCTATATAAACTAAACTCTTCCTAAATTCAGCGTTGTTGTCTTTGTGGAATTATCCTGCAACAGTCCGCTGGCATAAAGATTAAACACTTATTTCCTTGGTGCAAAGAGTCTTCCTTTTGGTTTGGCTTGGCTTGGGAATTTTCTTGCAACATCTGCTCTTCTTTCTTGTGCATGCCAAAGATCCTCCAATTCTCTCCCAATACCACAATGCTGTCTCCACCCCCAGTCCAACTCCATAAAAGTTATTTCCCAGCTTCCCCTGTGAGAGGGTCCTTGCAATCTCCAGCAGCCCTCCTGGCTGGCTTGGAGGTTTTTCTTATCTCTGTCTTTGTCTCTCAATTGCACCAAAAAGCCTAACACTATCAGTCAGTGCTACTAGAGAAACATTTTTAATGCAAGATACACAAATATATAAGAATTTACAAGATTGGCTTACAATGGCGGCCCACAGAGTCAGGCAAGGAAGAGTGCAAAAGGGCTGACTGTGCGCTGGAGCCAAAGGATCCGGTCAAAGGCCTGGAGCTCAGTTCCATGTCCCATGTGAGCCCGTATCAGAAGGCCAAAAAGTCTGCACTGGAAGCCAGGAGACAATGTCCAAGGTGAAGGTGAAGACTGGAGCTCCTCCAAAGAGTCAGAAGCCATCCTTCTTCATTTCCCCTTTATACCATTCAGGTGACAGGCTACCCTAGGGTGGGTCTTCTGTTTTTAGTAAATCCGCTCAGCCACTCTCAGAACTATGTTGATCCAGTTTAGTTGGCTGTTTCTTACTCAAATTGATACAATCAGTTAATCGCCTATCATACTCTGCCTTTTACTGACATGTCCTGGAAATTCTTTAGTGTCACAAAAGTCAGCAAACCTGCAGTCTGCCCCATGGATGGTGTAGGTCCAGGTTCCCCATCTTCTTGGACCCTGTTCAGTGACAAAGGTAATCCTACATTTGTAAACAAGTAGGATTCAGCTAAATTTTCAAAATTAAATAAAAGTTTCATTTGCTAAGGATATTTCACTTTTTATACTTGTTTCCTAGTTTTTTTTTTAATTTTAATGTTCAGTGTTTTTGGCCTTTTTGAGACAGTCTCACTATGCAGTTCGGGGTGACCTTAAACTCACTTTGTAGCCAGGCAGACCTTATAGCAATTCTCCTGCTTCAGCCTTCTAAATCCTGGGATTACAGGTGTGTGCCACCATGCTCCACTTGTTCAATGTCATTTCAAAAGTAAGTTTTAGAAATGTATTCCTTACATTGTCATATTTGCTTTTAGTTTCTTTTTGATTCAAACATTTAGACTGTATTTACTTAAGCTCATCAGCACTGTGAGCCTTCTCACCCTCTGCCCTGTGCTTTGCGGGGCTGACTTCTGTTCCTAATTTAACTGGTCCACACTCGCTGCAGAGCACGTCTCCCTTCTTCTCCCCCTACTGTTACCATTAATAAATGTGAAACCTCTATGTTTCTCGCTTGTCTTGTCCAATTCTTTGAGTAGGATGACAAGAGCCTGAAAGGGACCCCTGGGCATCCCAGCATCTGTTAATACAACTATATTCTATTTTTAAACTTTAAATCACTGAGAATAGCCAGCCATGGTGACATACACTTGTAATCTTAGCACTTGGGAGGCTGAGGCAAGAGGATTGCTGCAAGTTCAAGGCCAGCCTGGGCTGCATAGTGAGATCCTCCTGTCTTGAAAACACCAAAATAATTTAAAATAAGTAAATAAATGAGGAACAGATAAAAGGCAACACTATAAGAACAAAAATAGAAAATGGTGCTCAGAAAAGAAAAAACACTAAAAAGAGAAACAGAATACCTTCAAATAAGGGATTTGCTTGAATTTTTTAAAGCTAGAAACAATTAAAGTGAGAAGTCATACGTCAAACATGATCCACAGAAGATTTACTAGTAGGACTTGCAAGTTTTACATTAAATAAAATTTTAATTACTGATCAAAACCATAAAAATATCCAAGAACATTATTCTCATGAAATTCACAATTTCAAGAGGTCAACTTGGAACCTCCTTGGAACCTAATGTTCTTCATTTCATGAAGATTTAATTAGTGATCAAAGCAATGAGAAGGAAAAAAGGAGATTATTCACAACAAATCCACAATTCAAAAGCAGAAAGTGCAACTCTGGCCTATCCATTAGAAGATGAAAAAATCCATTCATGAACTCAGCAAATTGAATTGAATGAGAAAGATGAAATCTCTGGAGTTTCACTCGGCTAGGACATCCAGAAAATGGTGTCTATCACATTCTCCTAAGCCATGAGGCTCTTACTAGAGAAACAAAATCTGATCCAAATTAGAAAATAAAATTTTTCACTGGACGTGTATGGCAGAAAACTTACTATTTTATGCTATCCCTTCAAATGGGAAAAGAACTTCTAGAAGCAGGTCTTTATACACTGAGATACAAAAGCAAAGTATTTGTTACAGTTATTATAAAATTCACACCAATTTTCAGGATCAGTTTCAGTCTAAGAAGTTATCCGTGACCAGAAACTGGATTTTTAGTTAAAATAAGGCAAAACATCACTCATACAAACAGAGTACTCAAGCAAGTATTAGAAATTTTTTAAATAAGCCAAATGAACAGCAAACTACAAATAATGGTTAATAATGATAAGTAAATGTCAATTTATTATTGTGCTGTTCTAAAAATATATATTTTGAGAGCTGGGGATATAACTCATGGATCCAGTATTTGCCTACGATGTGGAAAGCCATGAGATCAATTCTCAGTACTGTAAAATTAGTTAATTTTGGGTCCAGGGTTCAGCCAAGATTAATGATATGTTTCATGATACAAATACACACAATATTTACAGAAAGCGGTAAACAATTGCTGGGTTTGACAGAAATAATTTCAATTTTTATGCAAGAATAACCAAAAATTTAAAATAGACGAAAGAAATAAAGCAGTCACTATGTATGATGAATAATTTAAAATGAGATTATTAATATATAATAGAGTGAGAGGATAAAACATGCATAATATTACTTGATGCAACCAGATGGTACCAGTCATATCGAACAACTGACATTAATTTTATGTGCTGTTGAAGAAGAAAACAAGAATATATATTTTTTTCACATCTACAAGTATAAGCTTTTAGTTAAATGAAGAACTGGAAAGATAATTTTCAATTGTAGGCATTGATTTGAAAGATTTTTCAGGATAAGTGTATGAAAAAGGCACAAACATAGTTGGTAAAGAAAAAGGTATAAGGGATGGAATTTTGACCAAAAAATTCAGAGGAACCCCACGTGTAGCTCATAGTTACAATTTGTTACTCAACCTGACACGTAGTGATGTATTCTTCAGAACAGCTAAGAATGTGTGAAGGATGTTTTCTGGGTCTAACTAAACAGGGAACATCTTAATGAGAGGTATCAAATTAGACCTTACAACATTTCTTAACACACAATGGAAATACGTGTTAAGCAGTAAAGTTGAAATTAAGAGCCAAGAAGAGTTAAAACAACAGAAGATCCATACCCAAAAAGAAAAAAAAAGTGGGTGAGAAAAAAAAATTAATTTTAAATTCATACTATATAGAGTTCTTTTGTATATACTGTTGCCTGCTCTTGTTAACAATATTATTAGAAATTTCCAAAAGAAAAAAATAACTTAAGCATGGGTATTTCTTTTTTTTTTTTTTTTGGTACCGGGGATTGAACTCATAACCTTGCGCCTGCCAGGCAGGCACTTATGCCACTGAGTTAAATTCCTGGCCCTATTTCATTTTTTAATCACTCAAAACTATTTTTCAAAATTTTAAAGAATGTGAATTTTTTTTAAATTTAAAGAGAATCACCTGTAATCTCAGCACTTGGGAGGTTGAGGCAGGATTGTTGTGAGTTCAAGGCGAGGCTGGGTTACAAAGTAAGCTCAAGCCCAGCCTAAACTGCATAATGAGATCCTATCTCAAAAGGACTGAGAGGAGAGAGAGACAGACAGACAGACAGACAGAGAGAAAGAGAAAGAGAGAGGGAGGGAGGGAGAGAGACAGAGAGACAGAGAGACAGAGAGAATTGCATGTAAGACATGTAACATTCCAATAAAATCTAAAGAAATTAGAATAAGGAAAAAATGTTGGATAACTATAAAAAAATCAGCATAAAAATAATTTCCAAGTTAGTTTCTATGCAGGATTTTTTTGGCCACTATGTATCAAGGAAGAGTACCAGTTGAGTAGAGATGTGAAAAAATTGAACAACTTACTAATATTTTCTACTTTCTTTATTCCAGTCTTGAAAAAATTGAAAGAAGAAATTAAAACATGTTAAATCCATCCAGATACTGCTTTCAGAGGTGGCTAAAATTGCTAAATAAGTGCTATTTAGATGATCAATTAGAATATTTTCTGCAATAATTCATTGCAAGTGATTTTGTTGCTCTGTGAATGCAATATGTAAAATTCATGGCTCATTTTGGAATCCATGTCTTGCTTACAAAAATTTATTGATGATTCCAGAAGTTACTCCTTCTCAAAATAGTTTCCTCAATTTGAAATTAATAAAAAAATTAAGAACTCTAACTCTGTTGTATAATTTGGTGTTTTTCTATATAACATATAAATTATGTGGACTTTTTGTTAGAAATATATAAGAGATTTTACTGAAATAAAGTAAGAAATAGAAATTTTATGGAATAAGTACATGATTTATGAATTATATATGTCTGTTTTACTTTATAATTCACCAATCCATCACAGAGCCATCAGTGAAATACTCAGACATAGACGATAATAAGTAAATTTGGTCGTTTTTGATATTTTGCCAACTTTTTGTCATGTGAAAGCTATAGCCAAACATATTTCAACATATTTAACATATTTGTTTTCAGTATGTTAATGCTTAACATATGTTTACATTTGTAACGTATTTAAACACTTTAAAAATTGTTCTTATGAAACTACAGCTCTTGAGTTAGGAGGACAGGACCTATTTTATGTTAATAACTTGCTAGTTTGGTAATATTTCTAAGAAGTGGACGCATGGTATAAAAGTCACCACTTGCATCTTGTTCTGGGTCCTGTAAGTGTCAGAAGTGAGCTTTTGGGGACTCAGCTTTCATGGGCTCAGTGGCAGAAATTTGATCATGGGCTCATCCAGTGTCACTCCTAGAGTTCCAGCCACCCCTTCCTTTCTCCGCAGTTTTGAGTGGTTTTAACTCAGTTGCCCAGAGACAGGAATGGGAACTGTGGAGCACCCAGCCTTGACCTTCCCTGCAGAGCTCAGGGCCTTAGGGGGCTACCAGCCCCTCCCTTCTGTGTGTCCTCGGCACAGTGTCGGGCTGAGAACACACAGCAGGGAGGGACAATGCTATGGGCTCTGGCTTCTCAGTAGGGCAGATTGCCCTGCATGTAGAATTGGATAGAGCAAGGCACTTGGTGAACAGGATGGAGGAGGGGGGAACCAGTGAGCTGGCCCCCAGCCCTGCAGTCTCTCTCCTCCATTCTGTGTTGCAGCAGCCGAGATTTTTCTTAAACTCACACCATGAGGTTTCTCTGCGGGAAAACTTTTCATCTGGCTCCCGCTGTTTCGTGGTAAAGACCACACTTGAAACCTGTTCGCAAGCCCCTAAACTTGGGGCCCCACCCACACCCAAACTCAGCCTCTCGAGGCTCCTCCTCTCCTTGTGGCTTGTGTCCCAGTTACCTGAAAACTCCCCTTTCCCGGGTCTTACCTGTAGACCTTTGCACACATTGTTTCCCCAGCCAGGATATTTCCTGCCATGCTCCCCTCTCCACCTGCCTCTTTCCTCTTCTTCCCCTCTCTATTCTTCCTTGACTGAGATCAGACAGACATCTGAACCCCACTCCTCAGGGGCCTCACAGCCTGCGGGGGCTCCCTGCCCTGCTGCTCATGGGCACCTTCCTACTCTTTGTCCCTGACTTGAACAAGGTTTCTTGAGGTCAAGAAACTGCCAGGGCCTGGCATGATTCTTGCCTGGTAGATGCTACCCAGAGTGTGTTTATGGATAGACGAGTGGAAGGATAGCAGAATGGGTGGATGGAAGAACAGATTGGTGCCTCAGTTTTCCCGTCCTAACCCATCAGTCCCTGCTGTGTCAGAGCCCATACTTCCCCTCAGCCTCCAAACTGGGCAGGTCTTGCTTACCAGAGCTGTGCTCCAATATGGACTCACCTCCCAGAGCCACAAACCAAGAGACTGTCCCCGAGTGAAGTGTCCCTGTGAAGATTATATGGGTACCTCCTCCATCCCCAGAATGTCCTTCTTTCAGAGAGCCTTGTCCTCCCCACTCTGGTCCAACCACCAGACTAGGCCAGTGTCCCCAATTCCTGAGTCCTTCTGGATGATTCCTGCCACCCCAACTCCTGGATGATCCTGCTCCCCTAGGACAATGCAAGATCAGAACATGCTCTGTCTGCATGGGATGAGCTCTTCACGTGCAGCGAGGGGTGTTTTATTCTGCAGAGGACTCGGGCGTCTACATGTGGCCTTTTGTTTGTATGACATTGAGTGAATGTCATGCCCATCAAGAGGAGGTATTCGGATTGCTGATCAAGGTGCATCCTTTCAGATGCTCTAAATTGCAGAAGAGTCTGTGTCAGGGAAGCGTGTTCTCATCTGATGTATATTTACTCTGAGGGTAAAACAACAGGACTAACATATCTCACTGTCCTGAGAAAATAAACAGAACACACGGTTCTGCCTGCCTGAGAGAGAGTGCCCTGGAGCCCTGCTACTGCAAAGGCAAGCAGGATAAGACGATTTCTCCAGATAACCTGAATTTACTTTTCAAAGGATACTAGTAGCCCCTTCCCAATCACAGTTTGATTTCCAAAATTTCAGTTATTATACTGAAAAATAGTAGGTGAAACATTCAGAAATAAGCAAATCATACCTTTTAAATTGCATGCTGTTCTGAGCAGAGTGAGTTCTCATGCTATTTGGCTCTACCCTGCCTGGAATCGCGTCTCCTTGTCCAGCATAGCCACATTTTCTACACTACCTGCCCATGAGTCATGTAGCTGCTGTCTTCGTTATCAGACTGACTGCCATAGCATCAAAGAGCTTGTGTTCAAGTAATACTTATTCTACTCAATAATGGCCCCAAAGCCCAAAAATAGAGTTGCTGGCTATTCAGACAGGCCAAAGAGAAGCCATAAAGCATTTCCTTGACATGAAAAAGGAAAAAGTACAATAAGATATCTTAAAAGAGTGATTATGTTTATATAACTTTTATAACTGTATATTGTTGTTTTATTTAATTATTAGCTATTTTTAAACTTTTACTATGCCTAATTTATAAATCAAACTTTATCATAGGTATGTTTGTATAGCAAAAAGCACCGTCTAAATAAGGTTCAGTACTATCCATGGTTTTAGGCATCCGCTGGGAGACTTGAAACACATTCTCCCTGGTTGGGGCAGGGGGTGCTGTATACACTGGTAAGTACTAACCCATCAGGCCAAGATTAAATGCCATTTCTTCCCTTAATCAACACACGTTCTATTAGTTAGGACTCTGGGGGCAAGTGACAGAAATCTGTCTTCAAAAGGCTTAATCTACAAAAGGAGATGTTTGTTGGTTGTTAGGCCTGGAAGAGGTATCAAGAGAGTATTCAAAGGCTTCCAGAACTCCACATCTTTGCCTAAATCTCCCTGTGGGCTTGTTGACATCATCCTTTCCTGTGAGGAGGAGGAGAAACCACACAGTCTCATGCTCCAATCCTTGTAGTGGAAAGGGGGCTTACTCTCTGATAAAGCTAGAAAAACCCGAGAGAAAGATATAGTGTGACCTGTCCTGAGTCTTGTGCCCATTGCTGAACTGTGGCCAGAGTCTGGGGTCCCATTATGTGTTCATTTTGGGTCATGCATGTATTGAACCATGTGCCCAGAGGGCTGGGAACAGTAACAGGCAGCCTACAGCAGACGCATAGGTCCAAGCAGAGCAGGAAGATTTCCCAAAAACCTCAGATGCTTTTCTGAATGGACTCCTCTATAAATACCTACTGCAAATACCCAACAGTTTAAATCATAGAAAAATATTTAAAACATAGAGTAAAATCATCACCCATAATTTCATCATCTTCAAATAACATGATACCATGGAGTATTTCCTCCAAGTCTTTTCCCCATGGGCCACATGTGTATGTTTAATATAGTCCTACCATACTGCCTAGACAATTTTGTATCCTGTAACTTTTTACTCAAAATTATAACAGACGGTTTTCTCTTGTTATTTCCTTTGACTCTCTTCTCTGCACAATCCACTTCCCTTTGCACCCAGCTCTTTGGCAGAAAATGCTGCAGACTATACAAATAATTGGAAGGAATACCAGCACCCTCCCTGTTTAGGGGGAATTTAAGCAAAGAGAGAAGAAAGGAGGATTAAAAGGGCAGGTCTCTGTGACCCCCACTGAGCTGCTGAGATGAACAAATGGCCTAACATACGTTGAGTGTGCCTCAGGAACGGCCGTGTCAATCAGTTACAGCTATTAATCACGACACACATTTTCCCCCTATTTTTAAAAAATAACCAAATCCACCAGACAATCTTGGATGCTGGTGGAGAGTCGTGACTTCAAGGGAAAGAGTAATTTTCCTGAGAATCCACGGGTTTATTGTGAGTTGTGGACAGAACCAGGGTTTCTAAAAGCTTGCAGCTTCAGATGAGAAGGGGGGTACTATTCCAGGATGATAATCCTCAGACGCAAAGCCACAGGCTCTGAAGCTGCTTAATTGAAATTCACATCAAAATCAAGTTCTGGCTTAGCGCAACTTGACTACAAGGGATGATGAAAATAAATCCCTGGTCACGCAAGGACACTCAAGGTCACGCGAGGCAGTGCTGGCGAGCCTCTCAGAGCTTCTGAAGATAACAAACACCCTGTTGGGGCACACGTGCCATTGGTTTGCCACCACCAAAGTATTGTTTGTTTGCTGATACAGAAGTGACATTTGAACAAGAATTAAATTGTCTTTAGTTGACAGAACTAAATTTTCCATCCTTCCCTGATTTGAATTTTTTTTTTCCCAAGATCACACGGACAGGACCCAGGCATTCTTGATTCAGAAGACTGTTTACATCTGCAGCCATGTATGGCCCTGGGCTTCCTCACTATGGGGAGGGCCCTGAGGAATAGAGCCTAGAAGAGGAGGGACTCCTCCTCACCCTGACCTACCAGTCCACCAACTCTCAGCACTCTAGAACCTTCTTAGCTACCATTTAAAAATGCCCACAGGCCACACCCAACTCTCACTTTCATTCCTGTGGTCCCCAGCCACTATCCCCACCACAGTAATAGTGACTTTTCAAAACCCTCCAATGACTTCCCCTTGCATGGAGACCAACATTCCTATTCTTTACCAGGCTCCTACCCCATCTCTGCACTGGAACCCCATTCTGACCTCCTTCTCCCTCTCTCTTTACTGGAACACTGCCCCAGTCATACCTGTCTCTTCTCTAGTTCCTGAACACCCCAAACTGCCCCAGGGACTTTGCACCTGCTTATGCCTTTGTCTGTGTCTCCCTCCTCCCAACCCATCACATGAAAGACTCCTAATTATTCAGATCCAGATTCAGAAGTGCCTTTCTTGGTGAGGTTTCCCTGAATGTCTCCTGCTTTGGTTTCATTTCTAGCACATTTGTACGCTTGCAAGAAATCCTGCTTTTGGACTCATGCATGCCTATTTCCTATCACCCCCTCCATTCGAAGTGAGCTCTTTGAAAGAAGGGATGTTGTTGATCTCAGCCAGCACTATTTATTAAGCACCTACTGGGTACTTAATAAATTTGAGTTAAAGAAAAGGATGATTGAACATTCAATTTGGAAAAGATATGTTCTGTCATATTACACATGGAGAAAGATATTCTGCATCATCAATTTCATGACAGTCAGTGACTCCTTGATCTTAGCTTCCTGAGTATTGGATTAAACTTTGAGCTATGAAAGGATCTTCATAACTTTCACTAGGGTCAGGCCAGTAAAAGTCTTTTTTTCTAGTAAGGGAAAGCAAAAGCATGAATCTAACTAAAATGTCAATTGCTCTGAGATGTGAAAAAAAATTTAAATTCTCCATTTGCTCTTTTTTTGTGGTTAGTATCCATTGTGAACATCATTTTTCCAAATTGTATTCATATTTGATAAATGGAAGAGAGTTTTCCCAGAATACTGTAAAGCATGCCCAGCTAGATGAGTTTTATGAGTCCTAAGTACCTTCCTAACTGTTCCAGCACCCAGAGGGTGGAAACTAAGGGCTAACAGGGAGAGGAGGGGGGCCATAGACATACAGAGCTTGACGGTTGCTCAGGGAGAAAATTTAGAGGTCAGAAGGCTTCTGAGACAGAAGGACTGAAAACTCAAAGCCTTCCTTCTCAAGGGTCCACATTATTAAAGTCAGCAGATCAGTTGGCAGGTGCCAACCAAAATCTGATGACCAGAAAGGATGGAAGACTCCTGGTCTCACACTCCCACTTCTGGTGACAGGCGTCATCACCACCAGAGGTGGGCAAATGATCCATCCCGGATCAGTCATAATCCTCCCTCTCCCTGATTACCGTAATTGGCCCAAGGATAACACTCCTGACCCAATCATGTGATAAGAATCCTTCTCTGGGATTTCCCTGGTTGGAGCTAGAAGGGAAGGGTCCTATGTAATCTGTAAAGACTTAGCACAGAAAGACTTTAGATCAAGTTCCCTGAGGAAAGGTCACTCACTTTAGAGAGAGCAAAACAACCCAGCAGGTTCGACAAACAAGATATCAAGTCCCTAGGGCATCTCTGTCAAGAGCAGAGGTCTTGGGAACTACTCCATAGCCCCTGGGTCACTTAAGTTCCCCAGCAGCAGCAGCAGCAGCCCAGGGGCAGCTTTCCACAAGTCCCTGTACCTTTATTCCCCTGCCTAAGGGCTGTCTCCAGCCTCCTTCTGGCTCTGATGTGATCCCGGGCACAGCCCCAACAAAGAAGCCTAGGTTCTCACGGCAACCTTCATTCAGTAGGAGAAAGGTGTTGAATAAAGCCACACAGAGTCAGTGGTTAGATTGTCATGAGCTCTACTCAGACAAGGTGACAGAGACACATGCTTCTCCGGGGCAAGTGGAGGGTTTCCCCAGACCTTGGGCTCAGGGGTGGGTGGCACTTGTGGAGCAGCCAGCTGGAGAAGGCAGGTTTGAGAGCTCTCCAATGGCAAGGAAGCACGGAGACAGCTGTGTGGCCCTTCCCACCTGCCATTGCAGGGGGCATGGGGCTGTATTCTAGAGAAGAGGAGATGAAGTGGTAACCTCGGGCTGAAGGCTGGGCCTGTGGTCTACATTCTCACTGCTGTCATCCTTAAGAAGAACCTCAGTAATGTCTAGTTATAAAGCCTTTCTACTCCCATTGTTTAACTCCGTCTTCTTAACCTGAAATTTCAGAACACAAATTTTGTGCCTATTTTACAGAGCTAAGGCCCTAGCTCTGGGAGCTGAGGTAGCTGTCAGTTCTGCAGGGATAAGGTGCATTTCTACGAAGAGAAAGCAACTGCCCCAGACTCCAGAGGATGCTCAGATTGTTCAAATGCCCATCAATAACTTCGTTAGCTGAGTATATGCTGGCCTATCTAAACTGATAGCCAAACTGCACTCCATTTTTCTGTTGATTTCAGTGAGTTTGACTACTTAATTAACCTCTCAAAAGTTCAGTTTAATGAGTGACTCACTCAGCTGCATACACCTATAGGCGAAAATCCATTTGTTCACTCAGACAATCAACAAATAAACCTCAGGAATTTGCTGGGTTCAGGAATTCAAACGCTTCTTGAGATGTCAGTTTTCAATGCTTATTTCACTTAGGGTTGCTAGGAGATAAATTGTTTTTTCTTAAAAAAGCAATTTGCATAAAGACCAGGAAAGCATTTTAATAATGTCAATATATAGCCAAATGGACTAAAGTGCTAAAGTGACAATTTTTCACTGGATAATTAAGCTTCCAAATTTAAATGTTATAAAAGAGATATAATCATATTCCTTGGAAGTCTATTCACTGAGGTGGCTAATTATTTTTCAAGAACAACACTGAGTCATGTTAGACATCTTCTTGATAATGTAATAATAAGCCACTAGAAGATAGCTCCTATCCTACCATATAACCAGGAGTGGAAAACGGGCAGAGCTTTAATTGTAGAATTCTAGGAAATCCTTTCTTCTAATCACTACTACAAATCTTACAATCTGTCCAGCAGTCAGGAGCTAAATTGAAGCTTAGAACCTAGGCCTAAATTGAAGTTTTCTTTCCTTTATACTCATGTGGTGAATGTCACTAACTCAAACTTATAGAGAGGAAGAATGTCCATCCCATCAGTGCTGCTGTAACAAAGTCCATGTGATTGTGTAGTTTATAAGCAATAAATAACTGCCATGGCTTTGGAGCCTGAAAGTCAAAGCTCAAGGCACCAACACCTTTGAGGTCTGGTGTAGATATGGTCTCTGCTTCCAAGATGGTATCTGGATGCATCCTCTGGAGTGACAGATGTGTCCTCACAAGGTGGGAGGAGATAGGAGGGGAAAGACTCTAAACACTTCAATCTCATTCACAATGGCACTGCATTCACGATTTAAATCCCTCCAGGAGGCCCCACCTCAATACTGCCTCACTGACTAGCAAGTTTTGATATGAGAATTTTAGGAGACACATTCACACCTTAGCAAAGAATATGTATTTCAAAGGTAGAAAGAACATATATATGTTTACACACACAGATGCACATACATGGGTGATCAAAATATATGGTGATATCAGAAGGCTTGCTTCCTGTGGGCAGCCGGCACAGACAGGGAGATGCAGCCAGATCTGCCCCTGTGTGCCTGCAGGCCATCATTGGAGACCCTTGCTTCCTTTGGGCAACCAGCGCCCACTGGGAGAATCAGACAAACATATCCTTGTGTGCCTGCTGCATCAGGGGAGTCCTGGTGTAGACACGCAGGCTGAGAGAAGTAGCATCCCCACTACCACACACCCCTGGGCATCTAGGAAACCTCAGTGTAGCTGCATAGCTCTAGAGAAGCTCGCCCCACACTCTGGTACCTCCCTGGGAACCTGGGTTCAGAGAAACCCAAGTGACTGTCCAACTCCCCTACACCTTGGGGAGGTAGCCAACATGTGAAGTGCCTGGGACCCCACAACTGGCTTGTTGGGAGGAACCCAGGGGAATGTTAAAATGAAGGAGCAAAAAGTAATCTCAGACCTCCAGCCCACACAGAACAAGTCTGGGAGATAGGGACATAGAAGAAAATGGAAGTCACACATCTGAAATCTCCAAGAGGATAGCAATTGAGGTAAAGAAACAGTTTCATTCGACTGTAAAAGCAATCAGATCAGGAGTACCCATGCTGGTTACCTGAGGAAAGCAAACATCTGGCTGGCAGTGGGCATGCTGGAGTGGGTCTGGCTGTTTCTCCCTGCTCAAACTGGCTGCCCACAGGAGGCAAACCTTCCGATGGTGGCAAGCATGCAGGAGCCATCCACTTTTTTTTTTCCAAGTGATCCTCACCATTCTTCCATATGTTTAATAGCACTTTATAATACTTCTGATTTTAGGTTTTTCACATACACAGTGATAATACCCATGAATACTAACAATTGTATCTTCTTGTTTTTAACAGTATGTACTCTCTGACACTATCTTCCCTGAGGGTGCCTTTTTCATTTCTTTTTTTTTTTTTTTTTTTTTGCAGCACTGGGGATTGAACTCACAACCTTGTGCTTGCCAGGGCAGGCGCTTAAGCCGCTGAGCCAAACTCCCCAACCCTGGTTTTTTTTTGAGGCAGGGTCGCACTGTGTAGCTCAGGCCGGCCTTGCGCTCGCGTTGTAGCCCAAGCTGGCCTAGAACTCACAACGCTCCTCCTACCTCAGCCTCCTGAGTGCTGGGATTAAAGGCGTGCGCCACCACGCCCGGCTGAGGGTGCCTTTTTCAAAAATTAATTTTATTGGCACATTTTAGAGATACATCATGATCACATTCATGGTAGGGAATTTGTACTTGGACACAATATATCTTCATTCTTCTTTTTTCCTCAATCTTCTCCCCTCCCATGTCTCTTAACACTGGTGTTCATTTTCCAGAAAAGTGTTAAATAATAAGGGCAATAGTGGCATTCTCAACTTACACCTGACTTCAAGGGGGAGACTTTTAGCAAAGCACTAATAGATGTGATCTTGCTTACTTGTTTGAAATGACCAGTGTTTAATATTATATAAGTGTTTTCTACCTCAGGCTTGCTGATAGAGCAGTGCTTTTAAAAAGTTTAATCAATACTAAATAATAAATTTTATTAGAATGTTTTCAGAATATATTCAGACAATGTATTTTTTTGTGTTATTATAAGTTCTATTAATAGATTTTTAAATCCTGAACTATCCTTGCATTCCCGAAATAGGGTATTAAGTTTCTAATACAGTATAAGACTCAGTTACCCAGCAATGTTAATTCACATGAGAAGCTACTGTATGATTTTTGTTGGTAACAAGTTCACTATATGACCTCAGGCTATTACCACAGTAATATCATCTGATGAAGACATGCAATTTACTTTATGCTGACCTTTTGATTGGTGTTTGTAAAGTCTAGGTATCACAATTAGATTGTTCTTTAGCAATTTTCATCTCTGAGTGAATTCTGTTTTTTTTTCCAAACTTGCATAATTAAATTATAATTTAATTTCATTATCCTTTCACCCATCTGCAGGATGTCAGTAGTATTAGTATTAGTGTTGTGTAGCCTCTGGTAAGTTCCATAGTCTTGCTAAATTCCATTCTTTTCTTTTATTTAATAAATAAAAGGGTGTGCGTGTTCAGATAATAGTACTGTCTCGTGGTAGGAGCATTTCATGAGGATTAAAAGAAATTTTACATAAAGGTTAGCATAATACTTGTCTTCGTTACTTTTCTTGTTGCTGAGACAAAATACCTGACACCCAAAGGTAAAGGAGAAAAGGTTTATTTGGCTTACAGTTTGCAGAGGCTTCCGTGCGTTTGGCTGGCTCCGAAGCAGGTTGGTACAGCAGAGGGGCATGACAGAGAAATAGTCTACGGCAAGCCGGAAAGTGAGAGTAAAAGCAAGCAAGCAAGGGATGCTAGCAGGTTGTTTTGCTCCTTTTATATTCTACCTACGATATGAGATTAGGGCAGTGGCAAATCAATCAGTGGACTGATTTACTAATCACACACCCTTAATCCTAGCACCCTTAATCCTAGCAATGCACCATGAATCAGTCTCACACTCTAGATTCAGTCGCCTCTGAAAAAGCCCCACCTATGATTGCATAAAGCTTTGAGGGGACATCTAGACACAAACCGTAACAATGCAATAGGGTACTGTGGCAGGTGTTCTGTTGCTATGATTAGGCTAAGATACTTTCTTGCCATTCAGTCCCATGTCATGGAAATTAGTGTCATATTGTACCTACTGACTGAGTACCGCATGGATGCTCAAGTAAGACATGTTTGTGAAAATGCACTGGACACAAAAACACTAGATTGATGTTAGCTATCAGAGTCATATAGTCTAATGAAGTATAATTCACTTCACATTAATCCTTTGAATTGATTTGACTTACAGCAGCATGTTGTAACAGGACATTATATAAACACACACAGAAGTTAGGAGTTAAGAAAGTACTCAAAAAGTTGTTCTATTGCAGCTTTAATGTTCTCCTGCAATCTGTGCACAAGAGGAACTTTAATGGAATACATTGTGTCCCACACCTCTGGCTGAGAGGTAAATTGTTTTGACAGTAGACCTGGCTTATGCTGCCCTGTATTAGAGACATTGTAACCTGGTGACAGGCAGCGTGAGCTCCAGAGTCATGGGGCAGCTCAGGTCTGCACTCCTGCCCCTCCACATAGCTATGAGACTGCATGCAAGTGATTATCTTCTCTGCAACTTCAAACAGTGCTGATGGAGGTCTGCCTCATTTGAAATTGTGAAAATGAGTTACACAGAGTCAAACTTGCAAAACCATGCTGACCTATGGGAAGCCTTCAGGAAATGTCTTATTGCACTGCTCCACCCTTGATCACCACAAGGAGGACTTAGGTGGTGGGTGGTGAAAGTTGGAAAGACTATATGTATCTAATTTCCATCAGAGAACTCAGTTCCCAAGTTCTTTCTCCCTCACCATTTGGTTTTCCCCTTGTAACTGGGATCTAGTAAGGCCTAGAGAGGAAGAGCCCCAGGATGCATGGATTTGTCTTGGAGATCTCGCCCACAAAGAGTATCAATTGCTGGCGCCTTCACTTTCTGGTGCACATGCTGGGTGGGGAATCTCTCTGATAGATACCCTGAGTCTGCTGTGCTTCTTCCTATGCTCTGATTTATCTGAGTCCATAGAAATTTAGCATCCCTGTACCAGAGCAAATCTCAGCCTTCACCCTGAAAACATACCTCTAGTACACAAGTACATGCTTGGAACTGCCACATTAAAGCAAAATGTCCCTCAGAATCAGAAGATCAATTAGCAAATGCATCATGTTGGTGTTTACTCTGCTGTTGTCAACTTTTCTTTTTTGGAACTGACTTCCCTGCCTTCATGAAGACCATTAGTGCCAAACAGAAAAGACAAAACTTTGCATCTTACAAATCAATAAGCTCTCATTTCTGAGCAGGGCCTAGGCTCACCAATATTTTCATAAAGTCACAGTTATAATTAAGTCCTAACAAATGACTTGCCTACACAATAGAACTGCAAATAAATCCTTACGTGTTGAACATGCTTATTGTTCTGTTTTGTTTGCAAACAAGTACACTGTGAGATTTTGATTATTTCAGAACTTGGGAAAACAAAATGGTCTTCTAGCCTGATGGAGCACTATCTGATTTTTCTGGCTCCTGGAGAAATGCCCAAGTTTTTTGGAAGAGCATATCTTGGGCATCCTAAGCCCCACACTGGGAACAAACCTTGGATAAAGAAAACAGATAGGAAGAACGTGAAGTGGGAGCCTGCATATAAACAACTCACCACCCGCAATCTCTCTCTGATGAGCACCCAGTTTGTCCTCACCTCTGTGTAATGGCTCTCCCCTAACTATATGATAACAATTTCAACAGGATTCTTTCTCTGCTTACACAAAATGTAGTTACTTGAATTTTATGTTTCAACCTCTGTAGGAGATACAAGGAGAAAACCAAGTGTTTTTTTTTTCCTCTCTTACATAGTCATTCAATATACTTCTTTATTTTCTTCTGATACCAGATGCCTTTGGTTCTCTTCCCCACACACTGCACTCCTCCAGTGAATATCAGCAGGGTGTCCTTCAATTTAACTCACCTCTAAAACTATCTACTGGAGACAGCATCAGATTCCACAGTCAAAGCTCAGTCCCACTAGACTGCCTCCCACTTCCTATACCAATTAGAAGTACCAGGTTGTGGTCTGTGCTTCCAAACTACTGGCTATAAATTGGAGTTCTACCATGTTTCTTTCTTTTACTTTGGATTAATTTGCTACAGAGCTTAGGGAAACACTTTATTAGAAAGGATACTCCAAAGGATATAGCTGAATAACTAGTTGGAAGAGCAGCACAGGGTGAGGCATGTAGAAAAGGGCTTGCAGCTTTTTGCCCTCCAGGTGAGTCACCCTTAAGGAACATCCACATGTTCAGCAATCAGGATGTCCTCTGAACCATGCCCTTCTGGATTTTATTAGGACCCAGAAGAAGACTTTATTGGACCTTAATGGAGGCTTTATCAAGTAGGCATTATTGGTTACATCACTGGCCAATGGTGATCAACTCAACCGACCATTCCCAGGTTGGGAAATGAGACTGCAAGTTTCCACCCTCTAATTGCATGATTGGCTCCTCTAGCAACCATCCCCACCCTAAGATTGTTCAGTCATCCCATTGCTTACCTCTCTAGAGATTCCAAGAGTTTAGGATTTTATGCCAAGAACCAGGGACAGAGATTAAAAAAAAAAAAAAGACTATTCTGTGAAGTTATCTGAAGAGTAATGGAGTCTGAACCATGAGTTTCTGCCCTGATTCTGCCACTTGTTATGTGACTTCAGATAACACAGCCACTTCTCTAGACTTCAGTCCCTTTAGGGTGGTCAGGTCTGCTGAGCTTGCCCTAAAGGATTGTTATGAAACTCAAATAGGCTAATATATTAGAAAATTCTTAGATGGTGCAAAGTATCACACAAAATATAAGGTATTTTCACAGTGGCATGTGAGGTTAACTCCTGTTAAATGCTCTGAGGAGGAAGCATAAAATAAGAATTTAAAATGAACAGATGCACAAAAT
>RJWM01026177.1:0-28395 GCA_004363535.1 Dasyprocta punctata | reverse complement strand
TCTTCCTGGAGTCTGTGCTGGTTGTGCAGGCCCCTGGAAGGCAGACTAGTTGTCTTCTAGTTGGAGCCACCCTGACCCAGTAGGGCAGGTTCTTGAGAGGCCCATCTCTTTCTCTTCCTGGAGTCTGCACCCTGGATTTTGTTTCTTGATCTATTCTGCTGGTCTTTTTCTTGTGACTGTTGAATTGGAATCATTTTCATTGATGGTTGTAACTGACATGTATTGATTTATCTTTCTCATGGTATTTTTCTGTTGTTGGTCCTCATTCTTTCTCTGTTTAATTGCTTGCCTTGCCTGGTGGAGTCATTCTGTTGGGATTCTTGAAGTTGTAGTTTTGATTATCTCTTTCTATGGAATCTTTGAGAACTTTCTTGAGTGCTGGTTTGGTGGTCATGAATTTCTTCAGATGTTCTTTGTTATGGAAGTATCTTATTTCTCCATCTATTTCATTTTGAAATACAATTTTGTGGAGTACATTAATCTGGATTGGAGTTTTGTTTTATTTTAGGGTTTGAAATACTTCACTTCAAGCTCCCCTTGACTTGAGGGTTTGTGTCAGGAAGTCTGGTATGATTCTGATGGGCTTTCCTTTTTAAGTGATTTGTTTCTTTTGTATAATTACTTTTAATATTTTGTTCTTGTGTTGAATTTCTGGAATCTTGATTATTATATTCTTTGGAATAGATTTTTTTGATTATGGCTAACTGGTGTTCTATATGCTTCATTTATCTGTATATCATATTCTTTTTCCCTTCTTGGGAAATTTTCTGTCATTACTTCTGTGAACAGATTTTGTATGTCATTTGTGCTAGCTCCTCCTTTTTCATGGACTCAGATAAATTTTACATTATTCTTTTTTGCATCATTTAGGAGATGTTGTATTGATTTTTTTTGTGATCCCATGCTATTTTTAAAAAATCTTCCTTTCCATGATTGTTAACCACAAATTTATCTTCTGTATCTGATTTTCTGTCCTCACACTGGCTCATTCTGTTTCAGATACTTTCAATAGTATTTTTCTTGTCTTAGATATCTGTTCACATCTGTTTCATAGATTCTATTTTTTTCCTATGTCGAGCGTTGATGATTTCCAGCACTTCCCTAAATGCCTCTCTTTTTTTTATTTGTGTCTAGTCTAGATCCATTAACCATGTCTTTCATTAGGGTCATCATTTCTGTAGTTATCTGCAAAACTATTTTGTGATTTGATTTCTTTTAGAGCCTCATTAATCTCTTTGTTACTTCTACTGCTACCACTTGAGAAAGTTCACCTGGATGGCTTTGGAATTGTTCCTCCTCATTGCCTTTGGTGAATTTGGAGTCTGTTGTATTTTTCTTCCATGACTTGTCATTTTCTATTTTTTTTAAAGTTTTAGTTTTGCTTGTAAATTCCTTATGGTAGGTAGCTTTAATGCTAGTATCAAGAAACTTTAGTATATAAGTACTTCTCAGAGATGTCTTTCTTGTGGAACTGGCTTTTGGGTTTTGAATCTGTTACAAAATTCTATCTCTTTAATTTATTGGAGATAAGAAGTTGCTACTTATTTGGCCAAGTCCCTGGTTCTTTGGCACTGGCCTGCAGTATTGTTTATGATCCTCAGGCAATGTCAGCCTTGGTATACAAGGAAGAACAACTTATTCAAACAACTGTGTATCCTTGGCTAAAGTAGTACAATCAGTAATAACAATATCATCAAGCACAGCCTAGAAAATGATAAACTGTGGTAACTATTAATTTGCACCTTAACCATATGAACAGGATTTTAGTCGTATAACAATATCTGAAACAAATCTGGAAATTGTATACAGTATCACCTTGATATGGTAATTTTACCTTCAGGGAGAAAATTTAAAAGGGGCTAGGGGGAAAATAGAGAAATACAAGAAGAGAAATAGATTAGAAGCATGGTTGGAGGATGGAAAGAAAGAAGGAAGAAACAAAGAAGAACAGAACAGAACAAAACAACAACAAAGTAAACACTGCTTACATTCCTATAAAAACAAAAGCAAACCATTTATAAAAAGAAAAGAAAAAAAGAAAGGAAGAAAGGAAAAAAAAGTACACATCAGGGGTGTCTCTGCTGTCTCTGGGAGACAAAGGGGGCAGACAAAGAATCCGGATCTGTGTTGATTGATACCAGGAAGCCAGGAGTACCATTACAGTTGGGTGGTGGCTAATCCCAGCCAGTCTGTGCCTTTAGCTCCACTGAAGTTCAGGGTGGTTCAGGTTTATAGCTGTGAGACTGAGACCCAAGTTGTTCAATCCCTAAACACTCCAGGTGCCTCCTGCCAGCTTGAAATAGGCTCCCTGACCTTGGGTATCTCCCAGAGTTGTGCCTCAGCCTCACACTGGGAGCCACTATATGCAGTCAACCCACAGGTGCTCTAAGGCATTTGGTTGGCTCCCTTTCAAAGTAACAACTAGCCAATTACCTTCTCCTGGGGACACCTGAACAGGACTGGAATGGAATCATTTACCAGTCATTGAAGTCTTCAGTATTCATTCCTGTGTTCCACTGATGTGTTTCTGCATGGAGGCCTTTGTGGTTTCCAGGAGTGACTGTTTCTTGGCAGATTCAACTTAACTGTCCCACACCATGAGCCATGGCTCAGGGAGAAAACACAGCTTGCAACCTCCCTCTTCTGTGTTGAAATTCCTTTCTTTGCTCTCCTTATGGGCATCAATTCTTGCTTCAGACCCTTGTAGGGTCCTGGGGACCCACTTCCTTCCTTCTTCTTTTCCTCATGTTGTTGTATTTTAGCGTCTAGGTTCCAAATCTCAGAGAGGCTGTTTCTGTGCTACTCACCACACAGCCATCTTCTTGGAAATTCTTGAAATCCATATTTCATAGTAGCCCAAATGCAACAAAAATCTAGTTTCTTTCATGAAATATTCTAAGCCCTTGAGGGCCCAGTGTCCTTCCATTCATTTTTTCATTATCTAGAATGTATGGTCTAATTCATGTGCTCTAAGAATACCCCCACCATGTCTACTTTCCAGGCTGTGGGAAAAGAGAGAGAAGGCAGATGTATTCCCTCCAGGGGCCCCACCCAGAGGTTGCATATCACACTTCTCACAGCCCATTGACCAAACCTGAGCCACAGGGATAAACCTGACTTCAAAAACACCTAGAAAATATAATATTTATTCTAGGTGGCTATATTTTCAACTGAAAATTCATTAAGAAATGAAGGGAATCAGAATGTACTATTCCATCTGTGTCATTCTTAGGGAGCTAAAGACAACTAAGATTCAATAGATGTAGAGAGAGTTCCCTGTTTTCTCCATATCTTCCTAAAAGTGGGGGCACTAATACCCTCTTCCTTCTCCACTTCCTCCTCTTCCTCCTCCTCTTCCTGATATGAATTGAACTTAGGATATTGTACATGCTACCATGATCTATGTCCCTAGTTCTTTGATTTTTGCTTCTTTTCTGTGACTTACTTTGCATGTAAACATCAATAAAAATTGCATGCCTTTTCTCTTAAATATGTCTTTTATTAGTTTAATTAGATCTAGGTACAGAGTATAAGAAGTTGGAGGGAAGATTTTCTTTTTTGACAGGAAAAATAAACATTAAAAAGGTAACTACTGTTCTCTGCCAAGTCTGTTAAACCAAGTTATGGCAAAGATATAATTTGCCAGTCACTAATGTTTTTTTAGCAACATCCTTTATCATTGCCTCCAATAGTGGGCATACACCAGCCCTAAGCAGACAATTTATGTGAGTGGATTGTACTGCTTCATGCCTATGGGGAGTACCTGGTGCACTCTACTCTTTCTTTTTGCATTAATTTTGATTGTATCATGCTGCCTAGTTTATTACTTTTTGATACAGGGTTGTAATCCCCTGCTCATCATATGGGAGTCTAGAGTGTGAGGTTTCAATGGAATGACAATTATTTTTCTAAATACAATATAAACTCCATGAAACACGAAATGCATCTCTTATTTACCATTTAGGAGCAGTACTTAGCACATCCTAACTAAGGACTTGATGGATATTTGCTAAATTATTAAATGTTCATTTCTGTTCTGAATTCTTCACTCCTTAGAGTGCTAAACCCATTTACTCTATGACAGATAAGTGAACCTTAGACTTCTCTTGCTTTTCTCCCTCCTGGCCCTGGAAGAAAGTCTCTTTACAAATTACTATTTACATATCTATTCTTGATTCTTTAGGTGATGATTTCATAACTCATCTGAATTTTTTGGGGTAAACTACATTTCCTGTCTTCCCTTATTTATTGTTTCTAAAGTAATTTTGCGACTTCTGTTTGGTACCGAATTTAACTCCTTTTTGTTTGCTGTTGATTCTCTATATCAGAAAGTCAAACTATGCTATTAAAGAAGGAAGGCAGACAAAATAATGCACTTGGGTTTTTCACATATTAGCCTTATTGTGGCAGTGGAATTGTTTAACAGCACCACAGATCTCTGGGATTTAAGCACCTGAGTCCTTTTTAATATTTGCAGGCCTTGAATTTTTCTTGCTCATGGCATATTTGAAAAGACTGATTCTGTTGGCAAGAAAGCAACTTTTAAATTATTGGGTAAGCCTGGGGCTCATATGAAATGAGATCCTTATGAGAATGCCAGGCAAAGACTGCAGTTGGGCCTTGTAGGAACAATTCCTGGTGTAAGTCCCATAGCCCACATCCTAATGTGGGAGAAGGCAGAAATAATTACTCAAAATTGACAAAAGAGTACACACAAGGAATTCACATCCCAGCACTTTTCTAGATCATTCTTGTTAAAAAGTAATTATTTTCTACAATGGAGATCATTCAGAGGAGATGGAAACAATTATGGATAAGGGACTGGGAAGGGAGAATAAGTGAGAAAGAGAGGAAGGGGTTATATAGCTGATGCTCTGAGAAACCTTTGATGCATGGCTCTTGGGCTTTAATGAACAAGACTTATGAGGAATTGGTTTGTTGATACTGGGTGACTAGACATACAATTTTTTAATTGAAACTCCTAATCATAGAATACTTATTGTGTGCAAGATGCTAATTATATTTTGATTAAAAAGCTGAAGACTCCACTTTGCAGGAGTTTAGAAGATGGTTAGAGAGAGTGCAAATGACACAGCCAGAAGACTTTACTTTCTAAGAGCTCATTGAATTTATTGTGTTTTCTCTTGAAGTTTCATTCATTTGCTTTAAATCTTTTAGGTCTCATTTGCTTGCTTTAACAACTTTTAGGTCAGAGTTAGGTTCATCTGAATGCAGGAAAAAAGGGAAGGAGTAAGCTTGAAAAGTCAGTAATAGTAATTATGGGAGCAAGGAAACTCTCTCCTTTTGCTCTCTGAAGGTTTGCTGAAATAAACTGACAGAATAATCTAGGGAGAAGGCAAACATTAAAGTGCATAAACATAGGGTAAATGACAGGGAATTACCCAACAACTTTAGGGGACTTAGACACTTGTGACACAGTTATGACATAGTCAGGGGTCACCACAGGGATGGAGGATAGCAGTATCCTGGGTCTTTATTTACTACTTATTAAAAGCATGATTCGAACATTCTTCTGGGACTCTCAATGACTTTCAAGCCATTTTTACTAAAAGCCGTACCTCTTTACTTAGGCTTACAGATGCCCAATAGGTAACAAAAGAACAGAACAAAGCCCAACCTTTATTTTATATCCTTTTTACTACTGTAAATCTTGTACTACATCCTTTCTTAGCTCTGTATATGTGTATGTTAATAATTTAGGAAGTGTCTGTCTAAAATTTGGCAGAGCAATATTGATTAGCTTGGAATTTACATAATATCATACCACTTTAAGACTGAGAACACAAGAATAAGAGATTTACAGGGCCATTCAACTACACCAAGAAATTTCCAGTCACTGTCTCAAATCTGCGATCACCTGAATTCCAAGAAAAGTAGAGCTCCACATGATTGAAACCACAATTTAATGGGAGAAGAACTGGCTCTGAAGCCATGAGGATTCCAGAATTATAAAGAACTGAAATAATGATCTACTGGATCTCAGCCCACCAGCTAATCCTTAAAAGTTGGCCTCCTGCCTTTTCTCATGAGCCGGTTTGATCCCCTTCATCAGAGCATGTCCTTTCCAGTTGCTCAGGCTATAGTCCTATTTTTCTTACTCTCATTTGTTTAGGGCTGACTTGTCAGCTCTTTAAGCTAAAATCTCTTAACCATTTTCTCACTTTCTAATTAGCACTTTCTCTTTTAAGTCTGGGCTTTAGTTTTAATTTCCTTTATTACTAAAAGCAAAGACCCATGCTAGGCTGCAACAATTGCATACCCTTCTTTATGGAAAGAAAAATGGGGGAGGTGGTGAAAGTTAAAGGAAGATGAGGGGAGGGCTTCCAATCTGACAAAGCCTCCCAGGTAATCTTAAAGCTACCCTTAGAAAAGTAGATGAAGTGTCTAGTTGTGATGATGATTTGCAGTCTCTTTTCTCCTCTGGTGATTAATTTTTCCTGCTGATTTGATGAGATGCCTAGGAAGGGAGTTTTTATAATTGTCTTTCTTTTGTAAGACAATTTCTCAGACAGACAAGGGAGCTTCTAAGAAAGGTGCTCTCTGCACTAGAGAGAATAAAGGGAAGATCAGAGAGAACTTGGTTCTGAGCCTGTTTCTTCAGCTTTGTATGACAAAGTGACACATTTTGGGGTATCATTTTCTGAGGCACAACATGATTTAATACTGAAGTGGACAGTTCCAGAGAAGTGTGGATTTGTTGTTTCTTGCCAGTCAATGGATGGGCTCCAAATGCCCCTGAATCTGCAATGAGAGTCACACTCATGGAACTCATTGGGTTATAAAGTCCAGCACCACAGCTGCTATAGGTGGCAAGAATTATTTTTAGTTATTTTCTAAAGACTGGGAAATAGAGTTAGAGGGATTATTAAGCAAAGGTAACTGGCTGAGAAATACCTGGTTCATATTTCAAATCTAGGAAGTCTGTTTTTGGAATGACTTGCTGACAAGTACATTGTGAAGGGGTTCAGAACATGGGACCCTAAATACACAGCTTTGGCACACTGATTATTTTAAAATGAAGGCATCTGGGAAACAGCAGATGCAGGAAGAGATCCTCAGTGTATCTATACTAGAGTTCTTTCTTTTTGCTAAAACCTAGTGTTATGGTGTAGGCTTCTATATGCACTGGGGGGTGAACTTTTGCTTAGTATCTCTGGTAACGCATTCCCACTCTCCCAGTGACATAGTCAGAGACCACTATATGAACAGAAGACAAACTCCTGAGCTTCATTACTATTTCTCATTAAAAGCATGATCTGTGTTTTCTTCAGAGGAAGTCAGGGACTTAAAAATAACAGTGGCTCTTCATTTCAATCTACAGTGCCTAATAGATAATTGAAAGCAGAACAAAGGCTGATCTTCATATAGGAATGTTAGTCATTCAGGGAGTGTCTATCTATTAATTGGCAAAACAAAATTGATTAGCTCTGAATTTAAAAAATTTATCTCATCCCTCTTCAATATGGAGAAGAGATTAGTAATGCCATTTGGCTGTGTCTAGAAGTCTCCTTTATCTTAACCTAGATTCGTTAGATTACAACTTCCATGAGATTCCATGAGAGTGAGACTGCTCCATGCAGAAGCACTGATCTCATGAAGACTAAATTTCCCGCTCAAGCAATAAGAGCTTCTCCAGAGCTATCTGCCAGAAGCAGAAATGATACAATAACACATTTCTAGCTCACTCCAACAAATCCATAAAAGCTGGTCTTGTTATTTTGTGAATGAGCCAGTGTGATCCTCCTCATCGGAGCTGTGGGCCCTTGAGTTGTTCACATGAGAATTACGTTCCTATTCTCCATTAGTTTCTAACTTGACCTAATAAATCTGCCTATGTTTCACACTGATGTGTCCTGAAATTATTTTTCCATGACAAGAATCAAGAACCTGCTCATCAGAGCTGATTGAAGTTCCCATCTCCTTTTCAGGGGACCTCCTTGGGCATTCAGGGACATCAATAGCTCTCCCATATTTTTCTGAGACATTTTCCCACAATTTACCACACTTAGAATCTAAAGTCTATTTTCCTTCTTGTCATATCTTCATAAATTCATTGTTCTTTCATTAAGAAGATGCATATGCTCTCTATTCTTACAACTTCCTTGTGGTCTTCATTTTTCCTGTGCAGGTTCCTGTGTACTTGTAAAAACATGAGATAAAATGTATCTACATTTCCCTTGTTAATCTCTCATATCATTTTAATTTTCAGGTTCAACCACAGAACCTAAAAGGATAAAATGTTCTTTAACTTTATTGAATTATCTTAATTTTCTCCTACAATGAACAATCTCATTTTATTCTGAGTGTTAGAAATCATGGCTATAGAAAGGGAATTTGCTCATGTTTAAAGGAAAGAACAAATATAGAACTAGTGCTAAATGTAAATAAAATACAATATTTTTTCAGAATTAGTGGAAAAAGTTACTTTAGGACTATGCAAGTGAACAGAAAAGAATTGAGTTGGAGTGTTTTCAGTAGGATATTTTTATACTGCTGTTTAGAACAAATGGATATAAATTCTCCCAATGACTTGGAGGTAAATTAGGCCTGACTGGGGGGTAAACACCCAGTTTCATGTTGGAGGCTTCTCTGGAAGCCTGATTTCTGACTGGCCCTTCACTTGTCTGGTTGATGCTGACCTCCAGAGGCAGAGAGTAATGCACTAAGCTGTTATCCATGTGCTGAAGAGAAATGACAGGCTAAGCAACAATTGTGTCCACTTCTGGAAAAAGAAGTGAGATATTTGAGGCCTAGAATGTGGTTTATGTGTACAGAAAAAAATATTAAGTCTTTCCTCACTATCTGCTGGACTCAGGAAAGTTAAGTATTTGTGCCTTTCTCTGAACTTGATGCACTGCTGTCCAAGTCCCAGGGGAGGAGGTCAGGTATGACTGTAGGCACAGTCCTAGTTAGTGACAGAATGTGCACTTGGGTTGTTTTCTGCACAGTTGAAGTGAGTGGGGAACAGATGGCATTTGGGAATATTCAGGGAACCAGAAACCCATCATTTATTTCCAAAGAAAACTGACTTCTAAAGATGCATCTGATGAACATACTTGTCACAAAGAAAGCAGGATGGTTCATTTTTTAGTCTTGTTTTCTTTCTCAAGGAAGAGGTTCTCAAGAAGAGTGGTGGAATACATACTGATAAAAAGAGAATTATAGCTGAGAGCCCAAGTAGCTCTACATGATTTCAGGTATTTTGAGGCAAATGAAATATTTCCCAGGCCTCTCCAAGTGGGGTCACCCAACCACCATGAATCATTTTGAAGAATTACAGAGCATGAGTATTGGAAATTTGGAGAACTGCAGAAGTTACTTTGATTCTTAAAAAGGGAAAGATGACTTTTTCCCTACCACAACCTTGACACCTGAAGCCAGTTAAGATTCTAGAATAAATTACTAAGGGAATTACTTGTTACCACTTAGAACTGAAAGTGACCAACAAAGTCAGCGAGTTTACTAAGAATAAGACAAATCTGATCTTATTTCCTTATTTTCATTTTTTTTCTAACAGGATTTTTGGACCCAACTGTCAATTACCTACTTAGAGTTTAACAAGGTATCTGACAAGGATATAATAATCTCTGCACAGAACAAGTATTGTAAACAGAGGTTAGTGTAATTAGATGGATTTATAACAGAATCACTACACAAAGGATATTAGTTAATTGATTTGGTCTCCCTGTAGAAGATTTTTGATGGTGGCCACATGACATTATAAAACATTTAAAAATGCTATCCTTGGCATTTTTATTGTAAGGCTGAATTGCTATAACTCTCAAATAACAAAAGAGAAAAAATAATTTGCACAAAAGAATCATTTTGGAAGTATCCCGCAGATTAAATTACAGACCAGGACCAAAGTACTTATTTATGTACATATTAAGCATTGGAAATAAATAAACCAAAAATTCTATAATTGTCCATATGTAGTAGGTACTTATTTATTGTTCACAGTGGTCTGAAGTATATGTTCCTGAATATCTGGTGACTTTCCCTGAGGACCCAGGCTCCTGCCGCTTTGTGACTTTCCTAAAAGGCCTCATCTCCCCCAAATATGAAACCAGAAAGAGAAAGAATATAGAGGATTCATTCTTGATTTTTTTTAAAAAAGATTTTTTTGCTATGGACTACTTGAAACATGAATAAAAGGAGGAGAATTTCTATAGTTCATCTCAAATACTCATCATTCAGCTTTGGCAATGATCAATTCTGAGTCATCCTTGGTTCACCCATATCTCCCCATTTCTTTCCTATTTTCTATCCCTCACTGGATAATTTTAAAGCCAGTCTCAAGCCAGCATATCATTTTATGTATAAACAAGAAGGACTCTATTTTTACAAAGCAAAACTACAACACCATTATCATTCTTAAAATATGGACAGTAGTTTCTTAATATCATCAAATACCTTATCAGTTTTCAAATTTCCCTCATTCATATTCTCTCACTCTTTTCCTCTGAACAGTTGTTTGAATCATGATTCAAAGAAAGAAGCACACATTGCAATTGGCTAATATGTACACACATGCAGATGTAGGGTGGTGAGGAATTAATCTCTCTTAATCCATACATTCCCCCCCTACCATCCCTGCCATCTTACTTTTGCCCTTTGTAACTTATTTGTTACTAGGTCATTTGCTGTATAGCGTTTTCCACAGTTCGTACAAGTATTTTGCTGTAGTCAAACAAATTCACCTAAACTGATAATTATATGTAGAATCTTATCAGTCTGAGTCTTCTATAAAGACAGACAATTGCCATGAACTGTTTGGTTACCTCAAGGGTAACACCTGCTTCTAACATACCTCAACTTTTGTTCACATGGTGTTTGCTCATAAAGAGACCTGTGGCCACCCTGACCTGCAAGGGAGGCTGAGAGGTATACTATAGCTGAGTGTATGGGACATTTGCCTGTGAGATGTTTAAAGCACACAAACCCAACTTCTCCTTCAGAATGAGGACACAGCTTAGCAGCATGGGAATAGGGTGATCATAAGCTTAGCCAGAAAAACTCTGAGCTATAGCTGCCACAAGAGTTATCAGAACTCTGAACAGCATCAATAGTGGAAAGGTCTGGCACTTGGGGAGTTGCTGACAAACCACAACTCATGCTGGAGAAAAGTCACTAGGATGTCAGGGGTCAAAGTCATATGCAGAAAGGAAGGGCTGAAAGAGATGGGGATACTTAATCCGAGGACTCCAATGCAATATGAAAAGATTCTGAAGGGTTGTTTCCTGGAAAAAGGATTATAATGAATCTAACTGAACCTGGAGTGAACCTGAAGTATTAGGGAAAAATTACACTGAGACAGATTATAGTTAATATAAAATAGTTTTTTTATCCGTTTGAAATAATTTGTTTTCCTAGTCCTAGTTATGTTACAGTAAAATAAGCTGGTTTGGGGAATTTGTGGGCTCCTTGTTCCTGGATGAGGATGAAGGAGAATTCGTGTGCCGACTAACAGAGATTAGGTGGGGAACTTAAGAGTGGAGAGGTGGCTGCTCATGCCCCTTAATCCATTCTATTTTAGAGAGGCAGAAGACCAGATGCACTATGGGAAATCTTGTGTATGTGATTTGAGTGTAACTCATTCTCTTGTAAATTTCCCTAAGCAAAGTGGCACTGTCATCTTAGAGTTAAGGTTTATAATCATTCAGCTTTAGGTGATTCTTCTATTTCTATTTCTTGTTTTTTCTTTTTTGGTACTGGTGCTGGGAATTGAACTCAGGGTCTTATACTTGCTAAGCATACATTCTACCACTGAGCTATGTCCTCAACCCCCAGGTGTGAATAAGCTTGGACACATGCAAACATTCATAATGGCGTGACCACAATCAGGGTAATAGGTATGTCTACCACCTCCCAAAGTTTTCCTTGTGTCCCTTTGCTTTGTTTCTCTATTTAACTGTGTAAGCACAGTTAAAATGATGGAAACATTGAATGAACAGTATAGGAAAGAAACAGAATGCATGAAACAGATTCAAAGAGATATCGAGAAAATTAAAAATTCCACCGAAAGCTGGCAAAATCACTTGAAGGAAACCAAAGAGAGACTTTCAGACTTTGAAGACAGGATCACAGCTGGCAATCATGAAAGGAAAGAACTCTTAAAAATAACAAGGGACCTTGAAATAACAATTCAACATCTCCAAGATGGTGTAAAGAAAAACAATATTAGACTGATAGGAGTAAATGAGAATGCAGGAGTCAATGCAAATGACATAGAAAATCTATTTTCAGAAGTAATAGCAGAAAATTTCCCAAGCATGGGAACAGAATCCTACATACAGGTAAGTGAGGCATATAGCACTCCAAAAAGCCATAAACAAAAAAATCTACAACCAGACATAATAATCAAGATCCAACAATTCAGCACAAAAACTGTCTACTAAAAGCTGTTAGAGAAACAAATCACCTATCAAGGAAAGTCCATTAGAGCTACAGCCAACTTCTCAGCACAAGTCAAGAAGAGCTTGGAGTGAACTATTTCAAGTCCTGAAAGAAAACAACTTTCAACCCAGATTGATTTACACTGAGAAACTATCTTTCAAAATCAATGGAGAAATAAGATACTTCCATAACAAACAACAACTGAAGAAATTCATGTTTACCAAACCAAGCCTAGAAAAATACTGAAAGAGAGTCTAGATAGAGATGAAAATGACCACATTTCCCAGAGAACAACAGAAAGAAACCACCAAGTAGGGTAAGCAATAAAACAAAGGGAAAAAATAGGGAACCAACAACAGGAAAATAACATGACAAAGATAAGCCAATACACATCAGTAATAATCACCAATGAAAAAGGCCTGAATTCACCAGCGAAAAGAAATACATTGGCAGAATGGATCAAGATCCATGAAACAAGATTCAACAATATGCTTTATACGAGAAACACATCTAAATCAAAAAGAAACTCCTAGACTGAAAGTCAAAGGATGGCAACAATATTCCATGCAACAGTAACCCAGAAAAAAGCAGGTGTAGATATTCTGTTTACAGACAATGTGAACTTCAAAACAAAAATGATCAAAAGAGATAAAGAATGTCACTACCTCCTCATTAGAGGAAAAATTCAAGAGGAAGAGATAAAAATCATAAACATGTATGCACCAAATATGGGAACACTCATCTATATAAGACAAATACTAATAGACAAGAAAAATCAAATTTGCAACAACACAGTTGTAATGGGGGACTATAATACTTCATTGACACAAAGACATAGATCAACTAGAGAAAAAGCCACCAAATAAATAATGGAACTGAATCAAACCTGTTAACAAATGGACTTACTAGATGTTTACAGAGTGTTTCACTTAACAACATCAGAATGTACATTCTTCTCAGCTGCACATGAGATGGTCACTAAAATAGACTGTATACTGGCCCATAGAATATGCATAAGTAAATGTAAAAGAATTTAAATTATTCCATGCATATTGTTTGACCATGAAGCACAGAAATTGGAAATTAATGGCAAAGAAACTGCAAAAACTACATAAACACATGGAAATTAAATAACATTCTCCTGAACAACCAGTGTGTCATTGGTGAAATTAAAGAAGAAATTAAACCATGAATGAAAATGCAGATACAACATACCAGAACCTGTGGAATGCAATGAAAGTGGTCCTAAGAAAGATACATATAGCAATGAATTCTCACATCAGGAAAACAGAATGAGTGCAAATAAACAACCTAATGCTGCACCTCAAGCTTCTAGAAAAAGAAGATCAAGTCAAACCTAAAGCTCACACAAGGGAGGAAATTATAAAGATCAGAGCAGAAATTAGTGCAATTGAGACTAAGAAAACAATACAAAAATGAATGAACTGAAGAGTTGATTCTTTGAAAGAATAAACAAAATTGATAATTCCCTGCCAACCATATTGAGAAAAGGAAAGAAAAATCTCAAATTCATGCAATGAGTAATGCACAGGGTGAAATTACTATGGAGCCTCTGGAAATTTAGAAGATGATGAATACCTGCTTTGAAAATCTTTGCTTACATAGACTGGAAAACACAGAAGAAATGAACAGATTCCTAGAAACGTATGGATTACCAAAACCAAACCAAGAAGACATAAAAATTTTGAATAAAATGGTATAAAACCAATCAAAACAAAAGAATGAAAGCATTACAGGACTTCAAAACAAGACAATAGAAAATCAACAATGGCAATGAAATCAAATAACAGCAAACAGATTAAAACCAATCAAAACAAAAGATTGAAAGCTTTATAGGGCTTCAAAGTAATTTTATACTATTTTATTCTGTCTGATTTTATTGTGTGTGAAGATTTGAACAACTATTTTGAAGAAAACAAGAGACATTATGGTAGCCACTGTTGATTTCCTTCTGTCTTGTTTTAAAGTCCTTGTTGCTTGCATTGTTTTATTCTGATTTGCTTTGTTCTGTTTTGTTTTGTTTGCTTTATTCTCTTTAAAGTAAAAAAAAATAAAATTTTTGAATAACCCAACGTGAGTTACTGAAATTGAAAATGTAATTAAAAACTTACCAACAAAGAAAAGCCCAGGTCCTGATAGATTCATGGCTGAATTCTACAAGAAATTTAGAGAAGATTTAATGCCAATACTCCTCAAACTCTTTCACAAACCTGAAGGGGAAGTGGTACTCCCTAACTCATTACTGGAGACAAGTATTACTCTGATACCTAAACCAGAGAAGGACCCAACCCAAAAAAGACAACTACAGGCCAATGTCCCTAATGAACATCGATGCAAAAATTCTAAGTAAAATACTGGCAAATAGAATGCAGCAAATCATCAAGATTTTACACCATGATCAAATGGGATTCATCCCAGGAATGCAGAAATGGTTCAACATATGCAAATCAATAAATGTAATACACCATATTAACAGAGTGACAGACAAAAATCACATGATCATAGCACTAAATGCAGAAAAATCTTTTTATAAAGTCTGACACTAATTCATGATAAAAAAAATCCTACAGAAAATCAAAATAGGTGATCCCTACCTCAAACTGATAAAAGTCATCTATAACAAACCAATAGCCACCATGATACTAAATGGGCAAAAACTGAAAACTTTCACTCTAAAATCAGGAACAAGAAAAGGATGTCCACTATCATCACTCCTATTCAATATAGTTCTGGAAATATTAGCCAGAGAAATTAGACAAGAGAGAGAAATAAAAAATAAAGATCTGAAAGGATGAAATTACATTATCATTATTTACAGGTGAAATGATGCTCTACATAGAAAGCCTCAAAAACTCCACCAAAAGACTATTAGAGTTAATAAATAAATTCAGCAGCTGGCTGGATAAAAATGAACACTCATAAATCAATTGCATTCTTGTACACAAACAACAGACTCACCGAGAGAGAAATTATGGAAATAACACCTTTCCAATGGCATCCAAAAAATGAAATACTTTGGAATCAACCTAACAGAGGACATAAAAGATCTTTATATAGAAAATTAAGGTACTCTGAAAAAGGAGATTGAAGACAATATCAGAAAATGGAGACATATCCATTGCTTTTGGATAGGAATAACCAACATTGTGAAAATGGCCATACCTCCAAAACTGTTAGACAGATTTAATGCAATCTCAATTAAAATACCACTAGTGTACCTCATAGATCTATAGAAAACTTTTCTAAAATTCATTTGGAAGCAGAAGAGACCTAGAATTGTAAAGGCAATCCTGGGCAACAAAGGCAAGGCAGGAGGCATCACAATCCCTCACTTGAAATTTGCTTACATAGACTGGAAAACACAGAAGAAATGAACAGATTCCTAGAAACGTATGGATTACTAAAGCCAAACCAAGAAGATATAAAAATTTTGAATAAAATGGTATAAAACCAATCAAAACAAAAGAATGAGAGCATTACAGGACTTCAAAACAAGACAATAGAAAATCAACAATGGCAATGAAATCAAATTTACTACAAAGCTTCTGTGATAAACTCAGCATGGTACTGTAAAAAATGCACAGAAAACAAAAAACAAAGAGCAAGCAAACAAAATAACCAGACCTGAGGATCAATGGAGCAAATTAGAAGATGCAGACGCAACTAAAAGACACTTGGCCACCTTATCTTTGACAAGGGGGGGTCAAACATGTTCAGTAGAAGTAAATCTCTTTAATAAATATTGCTGGAAAAATTGGCTTTCCACATGCCAAAGACTAAAACTATACACATGTGTATCACCGTGCACTAAACTAAAACCAAAATGAATCAAAGATCTAAGTATTAAAACAGAAACACTAAATCTACTGGAAGACAAGGTAGGTAGAAATCTTGAAGACATAGGGGTAGGCAAAGAGTTCATGAACAAAACACAAATTGCTAGGGAAGTACTTCAAAGAATTAATAACTGGGTTTTCATATTATTAAAAAATTTTTGCACATCAAAGGAAATTACCAGCAGAGTGAAAATAAAACCTACAGAATGGGAAAAAATTTAGCCAACTGTTCCTCAGACAAAAGGACTTATAGTCAGAACATATAAAGAACTGAAAAACATCACACCCCTCAGATTCAAAGACCCAGTCCAAAAATGGGCATCTAAGATGAACACATACTTGTCAGACACACAAATACAAATGGTAAATAAATATATGAAGAAATGTTCAACATCACTGGCCATTCGAGAAACGCAAATTAAAACAATACAGATTCCATCTTACTTCAGGAAGAATGGCTGTTCTCAAGAAATCAACCTATAACAAATGTTGGCAGGGCTCTGGGGAAAAAGGAAACTTCCTCCACTTTGGTGGGAGTGTAGACTGGTATAATCACTGTGGAAATCAGTGTGGAGATTCCTCAAAAACCTAGGATTGGTGGTCCCATTGAATCCAACTATTCCCCTTCTTGGTATTTTCCCAGAAGAATTGATAACATCATGCCACAGTGCACCCGTGTTTATAGCAGCACAATTTGTAATAGTTAAAAAAGGAAGTGGCATTTTTATATAATGGAGTATTACTCAGCTATAAAGAAGGATAAACTTGAGGCTTTCATAGGTAAATGGATACAACTTGAGACCATAGTCATAAGTGAAATAAATCAGACTCATATGTGTAAATACTGTATTGTCTCCCTAGTGTGAAAAAAGTAAATAAGATCCAAGTAAAATGTACAATATATATTGTGAAAATGACAGGGAAAGATATTGCTCAAAAGGAAAGTACAACTGGGATAAGGGAAAGGAGAAAAGAAAGAAGGGAAAATATTATATATATATATATATATATATATATATATTTGTACACATATATATGTGTGTGAACATGTAAATATATACAAGATATATAATTGTACTCTATATCTGTCTGTTCATTCAAAGTAACCTTTTTTGTTTTCATCGTCTGATTGATCAATTTTTTCATGCTTGATTCTTATAATCTGAATGACTACTGTCAAGATAATAATATACAATATATTAAGTAGTGTTAATTTCATATTTCTTTTTTGAAGTAACATCATTTAAATCCATTTTTTGTTTGTTTTTAAAATAAAAAATGTCTAAACTGGGTTGGATGACACGCTTGCAATCCTGCACTCTGGATGCTGAAGCAGGAGGATCATAAATTTGAGTCCAGCCAGGGAATCTTAGTGACTTAGACCTCATCTCAAAACAAAAAATAAGGCTGGGTGTGGTAGTGCATGCCTGTAAACCCAGGACTCAGGAGGTTGAGGCACAAGTATCATTGCAAATTTGAGGCCATCCTGAACTGCATAGTGAAACTTTGTCTCAAAAAGACTGAAAAAAAAAAGAAAAAAGAAAGAAGAAAGGAAAGGGAGAGGGGGATATAGCTCAGTGCACAGGCCCTGTGTCATGCAATCCCTAGTACTGCTAGAAAAAAAAAAAAAAAAAAAAAGCAGACTCAGTCTTGGGTGTGGGGCACATTTACAAAAGAAGAAACTTTCAACTTTTATTCTGTCAGCAGCTGCTGCCTCAGCTGCTATGTGCAAGGTGGATTTGCCCTTTTCCCAGCACAGGTCCCTCCATGTGTACAGAGTTGAGCTGAGTGTGTGTGATCCAGGTGTCAATGTTTACTGTAGCTGGGACAGCTTTGAGCCTTTTTTAATTAAGTCTGTGCCAGATTATGTTTCATGAGTTCTTATTTTGGAAGGAAACATTACCTGATAAAATGCTAGGAGAGCAGCATTCCCTCAGTAGACCAGAATCAAGCCTGAAGTTAATTCTGGTAGGACTGACAGCTTTCTTCAAAGTGCTGTACCTTAGGTTGAGGTCCCAGAAGCTGACCCCAAGAATTCAGAGGCAAGTGCTTTATGAAGGACAAGCTCCAAGAGACAGTGGAGGAGGCAAGAAATGTAGGAAAGGGACTAAGCACAGGTTTGATTTTGGGTGAAGACTGAGCTTTGGTAAGGTTTTGAGATACTGGGGTCTTATTCTGGAGGTGGTTTCTAGGTTTTTCTGTCCTGATAAAGAATTGGTCAAGACAAGTGCAAATATAAGGAAAGCATATTAAAGATGGAAAAAGAAACAGGCGCTGTAGAATGAGTTTGGGTCAAGTAAAAGTAGGAAAAGGGGTACACCCTACACCATGAGGTGGGCTACCATGCAAGAGAGAACATAATGGCTAAAAACCCAATGTGGACTGTCCTTTTTTGTATCATTTACTACTCAGGCTGACATTGGATTTTTTTTTTTTTTTTTTTGTCAGTGGGAATTGAACTCACAGCCTCGTGCCTGCCAGACAGGCTCTTAAGCCACTGAGTTAAACTCCCAGCCCTAGTTTTTTTGAGACAGAGTCACACTATGTAGCTCAGGCCCGCCTTGCGCTGCTGTTGTAGCCCAAGCTGGCCTCAAACTCACAATGCTACCTCAGCCTCCTGAGTTGACATTGGGTTTAAACCATCCTATGGAAAACTTGTTTAAATTCTCATGAGATGTCAACATGCAGTGCTTTGGGAACTGTTTTGTAGGTGTGTTCTGGAATCTTTTCATGCCTCCTTTCAGGCAATTTTGGCCACACCCTATTTTCTTGTCTCAGTTTGACCTTGAGGAAAGTTCTTGGAGCTCAAACTTTGTCTCTTGGAGAACAAAGACCTGGGCCCCTGCACTTGTGAGTCAAGGTCACAGACCACTGAGGAACACAGATGCCCAAGGTATTTCCACTCTCAGGGAAGAGGTGGGTCTGGGATCTTAGGGCATTCCTCTGAGCATCTATAGTTATAAACTGTCAGCAGGAGCTGAGCATGGATGCTTAACATTTAGTTGATGGAGACAACTTTCACTACTTCAGAAACTTACTTACATACCAAGGTAATGTTTATTCACCCTGGGTCTCCTCCCTCACCCTGCTGTAACCTGTTCCCCAAACACTAGGAAGCCCCTCACCCCTGTTCTTGTTCATGGCTCAGGATGCTGTATAAACCACAGTGATCTGGATGCTTGTGCCTTTGAAACTTATTTTTGAGGGACTCATGTGTAATTAAAATTATGTTTCTCCTGTTGACTCATCTTAGATCACTTTAATCATGGAGCAGGCAAACACCCTAGCAGGATAGAATGGAAGGTCATTTTTCCTCTCTTGGTTGCAGGATTTCACTAAGGAGAGGAACGGATGACAGGTGAGCTCTTCAAGAAGACTGAGGTGACTCCCCTGGGTCTTCTGTTGAGCCTGCAAAGATAACTCGTGGTTAAGTGAATATTCCCTGACCCACTCCCTCCCTCCAGGGCTGTGGTTGTGCATGTGATTGAGCAGGCTGGTGTCGTGCCAGCCCAGGCAGGCCAAGGAGAACTTCTGGGATTGAACACAGAATTGAGTTTAGTTCTTTATGGTCATATGCCTCTCAGCAGCTGGCTTCATTTATCTCTAACAAGTCTACATTTCTCAACTGTGCACTTTGCCTCACTGACTTTGTAAGACTGAGGATTCAGCCTTAGATGTGAATCTCTGAAACCAACCTCATGTTATATGTAGTTCTAGTCTTTGTAGTGGATCAGTAAAAGTTCACTGGGTAGGGCCTGAGGAGGTTCTCAAAGAGGAGAACCTAAACCCACCCTACCCACAGACTAAGTTTGTAGGTTCACTGACTTCAGTCTCAGAAAAATAATTTTCAAGATACCTCAGTAAGAAGTATAAAGAGATTTATTGTGAGAAATCACAGAGAGAGTGAGAAAGAGAGAGAGAGAGAGGGAGAGAGAGAGAGAGAGAGAGAGAGAGAAGACAGAGAGAAAGAGAGAGGGGGAAGGGAAAACAGGAGGGAAGGACAGAAGGGAGGGAGAGAAAAGAAGAGACAGGCAGACATTACTTCTTAGAACTGGAAACACATGATTCTCTTGATTGGGTAGAAATCCTAGGATAACTCAGTTCAACCCTCATAAAGTTACCACCCATTTTATATGAATAATTTAAGCATTCTTTGATTTCTTTCAACATGTTCCTTTACCTTAGAATTATGTTCCTGTTCTTTACCTTTTTAAAACAAAGCCAATTTATGGAATTTCAGTTCTTTAAGGAATTTTGGGTGTGTTGGGTTTGAAAGGAAAGGAGACTAAATTAACCAAGGAAAGGCTGATAGGTAGAGTCTTGGGTAACTTTAATTGGATCTCAGATATTGTACTTTTTTTTAAAGGTACAATTTTTAGTTATGGTTGGAAGAAACCACTCACTTCAGGACAGGAAGCAAAAGCAAAAGAAGAGACCAAGTTTCCATTCTCCCCTTTAGGAGGACATGCCTCAAAGGACCCCCCAAGCCCTATCCTCTAAAGGTTTCACCGTGCTGAGATGCAGCCTGGCACATATTGAGGGTCCACGCAACATCGAGCCCATACACGACAATGCAAGTGACAAGTTGCAACTGTGAGTGTATTTCTTTCCTCTGTTTTCATGCTGTTCTCCCACATTCCTGTTTGGAAACTACTGCCTTCTAACTTGGAAGCATACTCCTCCCATTTGCTCAGTTCTGTCTGCCTCAGCCAGACTGTTATTAAAGTCTTCCATGCCTCCCACCATTTGTGGCACTTTTGTGTTTCTCTCCTTGAGTCATTCTGATCTCCAGCTGTGCATGAGTGGCTAACAGATGGCATGGAAAATGCTGCCTTTAATCAAGTGTTCAGGAGCCACTGAATGGAGGTTCCTATCATGGAGGCAAAGCATGACAGAACACACTGTGTGACTTCAGAAGCAAAAATACTGAACTGCATTCATTTTTCTGCGACTGTTGCTATGTGTAAACAGATGGCATGCTACAAGAGCTTCAAAAAGGAAACTACAATGATATTTTACATTTAAATACTATGGTACCCTTCTCTAAGGAGACAGTTGCTTTGCTTTGTAGGACTGTTAATTCTATGAGCTGAGTTCAGGAGCAGGGAGGATAATTTGTCAGTGTTATTTTCATTATCAAATTTATAGGAGAAAAAGAAAATTTATATAAACCTATATCAACACAAGTTTTTTTTTGTTTTTAGCATTTTGGTATACTTTTTTCTAGCCTTTTTTTTCTTCATTCATAGAATTAAACTGAATTTGTTCTAGGCTGTGTATACCATTTTATATTACCCCTCTCCTTATTATTATGATATGATATTATATGGTTGTAATTTCCCTCATATTATTATACTATTTTTATACCAATTTAACAGTTAAACATTGGGTTAGCTGGAACAGTTAATTTTATTGTTTACCTATTTTGAACATTTAGATTGTTTTTGCATTGCTATTCTTAACAACATCTTTGTGCCAATAGTTCTAGTGCATTTAGAATTGATTTCTTTTTTAGGAGAAATTTCCAGAGGTAGAAGTTAGAAGTATCTTTAAAAACTGTTGCCAAATTGCTTTTCAGCATGAGTGGGTTCACTTCTGTTTCTCTGGGAAGCAGGAGAGTGGTAGTTTAAACACATCTTCATCATCATGACACTGGCTGATGTTAGAAGTGGCTGATGTTGGAAAGTTTACATCCAAGGGTAAAGTTGAGCTTGAAGAGAAGATCCAAATTGTCCTCCACCTTTGAGGAGGTATCTGCATAAGGCAGGAAACTTAGCTTAGTGAGGGGAAAATTGAGACATGTGGCCTCTTCATAGAGAAAGGATCATGGCAATGAAAAAGAACTTTAAGAAACTTAGAAATGAGATTGCTTCCTGGCCTTTGTTTCCCAGCGTATTCCAAGGGAAATGGTCATAAATTCTTCTGCAGACAGATCTGCAAATGAATAAATACATAAGAAGTTCTTTGGGACCTAAATTTTTCAGCGTTTTCTAAAACTGGTTGTATAACTGATACTTGGGAGGGAGGCCCCCAGCTTCCAGGGACGGGAGCCTAGCTGGCAGAGGAATAGTGTGTGTTGTGACAGTTCCTTAGCAGTGAAGGATGTGGGAATAAGGCAGTTTTATTTGAGGGACTGAGGGTTTCTGAGTCATCAGGAAGCCAGTCAGCAACAGCCACAAGGAAGTGAATAAGTGAGTGAGAATGTGCATGAGCAGTGGAGCCCAGGACCTCACAAGTGTTGAACTCAGAGAGCTGCAGGGTGGAGTTAGTATTCATTGTTATTTCTAAAGCACTTTTATTTGTCAAACTGTTTTTGTTGCACCAGACTTTGTGTCTGCCATTGGCTTCTTACTTACCAAGAGAATCATCCTGCGAAGGGAGAGGTCTAGTAGAGGGGTCTTTACTTGTTAATTTATTGTGCATGTTCACTGTGAACCAGGTACAAGGAATATAGTTTCCAACAAGATGAACAAAATCCTTTCCTCTCCTGCTGTTCCTCCAGCTCATCCTGCATTGGTGTGGGGACACTCAGTGTTTGGGAGGTGACAGGAGAGGCAGGGTGTTGATAGTTCCAGCAGGGCTGGTCTCACGGGTGTGTGATGGTGCAGTTGACATGGTCCTGGGTCCTGCTAATACCATCTTGAAATTCACAATAATTTTATCTTTGAATTTGTTTTTTATAGGTGAAGTCTTTGATTAGTTTTGATTTGATTTTAATACAAGGTAAAAGTTGGGGATCTTGTTTCAGGCTTTTGCAGTTTTCCCATCATAATTTGCTAAACAGGCTGTGTTTTCTCCAGTGTATGTTTTTGGTTCTCTTGCCAAAAAACCAGATAGTTGTAGGTGCATGGGTTTGTTTCTGTGTTTTTTGTTCTCTTACTTTTGTCTGTCTGTCCAATTGTGTGCTGGGACCATGTTGTTTTTGTTACTAGAACTTTGTAGTATAACTTGAAATCCAGTACTGCGACGTTTCCCTCTTTGCTCTTTTTATTCAGGTTTCTTTGACTGGGTCTTTTCTCTATCCATATCAAATTTAGGATTGTTTTTCTAGTTTTGTTGGCATTTTGATAGGAGCTACATTAAATCTATAAATCACTTTTGGTAATATGAACACTTTGACATATTAATTTTACTGATCTAAGAACAAAGGATGTTTGCCATTTTCTGATGTCCTTCCCAATTCCTTTCTTTCTTCAGAGCTTTGTAACTTTCATTATAGAAGTCTTTCAGCTCCGTAGTTAGGTTAATCATACATATTTAATTGTTTTGATGCTATTGGCTATGAATGGAATTGTTTTCCTGGTTTCTTTCTTGGGAGGTTCCTTATTGATGCATAGGAACTTTATTAAGTTTTGTATTCTGCTCCATTGCTGAATTTGATTATCAGATCTAGAACTGGAGGGTTTTGGCTCTTCTAAATACAGGATCATATATCTACAAATAGGGACAATTTGACTTGTTTTCCTATGTGTATCCTTTTTATTTCTTTTTTCTGATTATAGTTTTGAGTACTATATTGAATAGGAATGGTAAGAGAGGCTACTATTTCTTTTACTCTTTTTGAGACAGGGTTTTACTACATAATTCAGGCTGGCACTGAATTCACTTTGTAGCCCAGGCTGACCTGTAACTGGAAACAATCCTCCTGCACTAGTCTCCTGAGTGCTGGGATTACAGGTGTGTGCCACTATGCCTAGATCAAGAATAGATACTCTTGGATCATTCATGATTTTAGAGGCAATGCTGTCAGTTTTCCACCATTCAGCATGATGTTGGCTGTGGACATATCGTATGTCTCTTTTATCATTTTGAGATAGGGTCCTAAAATATCTATTTTTATCATGCTTTTTAATTATGACAGGATATTATATTTTATTGAAGGTTTTTTCTATATCTATTGAGATTATAAGATGTTTTTACTCTCAGTTCTATTTGTGTGGTGTGTAATGGGTCCTGGGCACTTACTAACTTATGTAGGTTGAACCATCCTAGTATCTCTGGAATGAAGTTGAATTGGTTATGATAAATTATCTTTGTAATGAATTGCTGGATTCTGTTTGCAAGTACCTTATTGAAGATTTTTATATCTGTGTTCATCAAGGATATTGGCCTGAGGTATTCCTTTTTTGTTGAGCCTTTATCTGATTTTGGTATCAAGATAATACTGGCTTCAGTGACTAAGTTTGGAAGCGTTCTTTGCCTTTCAATTACATGTAAATATTTGGGAAGTATTGGCATTAGCTCTTCTCTAAAGTTCTGATAAAATTTAGAAGTAAATCCTTTCAGTCCTGGGATTTTGTTGGTTGATAGATTTTTTATTACTGAATCAATTTCATTGCTTGTTATTGATTATTTTAGTATCTTTAATGGCACATTTCTCAAGCTTTTTGAACAAGCAGTGGGGCAGAGGGGGTAGTCTTCATCTCTGTGGCACATTTTTTGGGAGGTATTTAAATAAGTTAACATGTTCAGATATGTTGGAGACAGACAAATAGAAGGACTGACATAAACAGCAGGACCTCCAACTATATAATTAGAATCACTTCCTATTTCTCTTTCTTCTGTCTCTGGAAACCACTAATCTATTTGTGTTTCAATGTGTTCCTTTTTGAACACTTCATGTAGATGAAAATATACAAGATATGATCCCTTGTGACACATTTCTTTCCCTTAGCATTCCAGGTTTTTTCTTATTACATATTTTCTTTTTTTATTTTAAAGAGGATAAAACAGAACAGAACCAATCAAAACAAACCAGTGTAAGAGATATGGGACTTCAAAACATTATGAAATCAACAATAGTTACCATAATGCCTTATGATGTCTACAAAATAGCTGCAGACAATTTTGGACATAGTAAAAATCAAGCAGAACAGAATACAATAGAAACAATAAAAACAAAACAATGAATACAATAAAGGACTTCAAAACAAGCCAATAGCAAATCCAAAGTTGCTATCATAATGTATCTTGCTATCTTTGAAATAGCTGTCCCTGCCATCGGATTTGACATAAATAAAACAAAAGAGAATAAAACCCAAACCAACAAAATAATGGAAATGATATATGACTTCCAAAACAAGACCATAGGAAATCAACAATGGCTGCAACCCTCAGAAGGAGATCCCCCTAGATGTTACACTGTGTATCACTATCCTCTGAACCTATGATCAGACCACTGGCCCTAGACCTGCAATGTTACTGAAATGACAAAGCACTACAGGCATCCAATTGCATTTCATCTCCATAGCTATCATCACAGCTTGTGTTTCTCCAGATAAGCTGGTCACTTTTGGTGGTGGTGGGGGGAGGTGGCGGGGGATAAGTACTTCTTGTTTGCTAGACTGTGTGCTAGAAGGGGCTGGGGTCTGTCTGTTCCAGTCTGGTGGCTCTGGAATGAAGTTGAATTGGTTATGATAAATCATCTTTGTGCCAAAAGTTCTTGTGCATTTAGAATTGATTTCTTTTTTAGGAGAAATTTCCAGAGGTAGAAGTTAGAAGTATCTTTAAAAACTGTTGCCAAATTGTTTTTCAGCATGAGTGGGTTCACTTCTGTTTCTCTGGGAAGCAGGAGAGTGGTAGTTTAAACACATCTTCATCATCATGACACTGGTTGATGTTAGAAGTGGCTGATGTTGGAAAGTTTACATCCAAGGGTAAAGCTGAGCTTGAGGAGAAGATCCAAATTGTCCTCCACCTTTGAGGAGGTATCTGCATAAGGTATGAAACTTAGCTTAGTGAGGGGAAAATTGAGACATGTGGCCTCTTCATAGAGGAAGGATAACCCTAACCCTAACCCTGTACATGGCGCTGGTTCCCAGATTGGGCTTGCTTCCTGGCATGGCCTTGTTCTGTCTACCCCTGGTCTTAGAATGGTGCTGACTCATGGGGAGAGGCTGGATCTGTCTGTTCCAGTCTGGCAGCAGCCTGTGCATGGAGCTGGTTCCCAGACCGGGCTTGCTTCTTGGACTGGCCTTGTTCCCTCTACCCCTGGTCTGTGAATGGCAGCACTCCAGTTTTAAGGTTCAACTACATTGGGGCATGCATCAGCACTTAATTCATTTTTTATGAATAAGTAATATTCTGATACAAGGATTTGCCATATTTTTTGTCACCCATTAACTAGCTAGTGGATATTTGGGTTGTTCCTACTTTCTGGCCATTATAAATAATTTTGCTATGAATGGTCACATACAAGTGTTTTAATTTCTCTTGGGTAGATACCTAGGAAAAAAATCACTAGTCATGTAGTAACTATGTAGGTCATTACTGGAGAAACTGCCAGATTTTTTCCCAAAGTGGTTGTGTAATTTACAACCTCATTAATAATCTAAAAGAGTTCCAATTTCCCTTTCATTATTTTTTATGCCTGGATCTTATAACCTGAGAAACAATTTCTAAGATAACAATATGCAATATATTAGTTAGTGTTGATCTCTTACTTTAAAAAAAAACTCTGTATTATTTCTATCTTTTTTTCCTGTTTTGCTTTTTTAAAATAATAAAAAAAGAGTTCCAATTTCACCATGTCAGACCAGTATTTCTTATTGTCTATCTTTTTTATTTTAGCCATCTAGTGAGTGTGAGGTGGTATATTGGTTCACATTATTTTGTTCTATTTTAATTTTTACTAGTATATGATGAAGTACAAAATGATTATCTTCCTTGTGAGGAGTTTTACATGTACAAAGCACATCTTAATTCTTTTTTCATTCACTTTCTCCCATTTACCCTCCTTCCACTTCTTGATCTCCTTTTGCAGAACATGTAGCTTTCATTACACAGGTCTTTCATTTCCTTGGTTCAGTTAATTCTTAGGAATTTAACTTTTCTTGATGTTATTGTAAATGTTTATTGTTTTCCTAATTTTTTCCTGGTGAGTTCATTATTGGTATACAGGGATGCTGCTGATTTTTGTATCTTGCTACATTGCTGAATGAAGTTATTCATTCTAGGAATCTTTTGATGGATTTTTTGGTTCTTCTATGTAAAGTATTTATGCCACCTGAAAATAATGATAATTTGACTTCTGCCTTTCCTATGCATATCACTCTTTATTTTTTTCTCTCGCCTGATTATTCTGAAATTTTTTTTAGTACTATACTGAATAAGAATGTTGGTAGTGGATATCCTTATCCTGTTCCTGATTTTAGAGAGAAAACAGTTTTTCCTCACTTAATATGATGCTATCAATAGTTCATTATAAATGACATTCATCAGATTGAGATAAGGTTCTTCTACACTTATTTTTTTCAGGTTTTTTTTTAAATCATGGATGGATGTTGGATTTTGTCAAGGGCTTTTTTCTGGGACTGTGGGGGATGAGAACAAGAAGCCAACAAGACGCCAAGCCCTTCCTGTGAGTTGGTGACATGTGTGGGCTACTGGAGAGAGAACTAGATGCCAGCCTTTTCCCCTGAGTTGGCACCATTTGTGGACTGCAGGGGAGGAGAACAAGAAGCCAACAAGAAGCCAAGCCCTCCCTATGAGTTGGTGCCATGCGTGGGCCACTGCAGGGAGAACAAGATGCCAGCCCATTCCAGCATGTGGGCTGGGAGACAAGAGGAGTGTAGGCCCCCTCCCCCCATAAGCAACTGGCTGATCCCGAGAAACACAGGCTACAATGATAGCTATTGGGGTAAAATACAACTTAATGATTGTAGTGTTTAGTGTTTCACTGACTTTGCAGGCCTAAAGCTGGTAGTCTGATCTCTATTCAGAGGATGACAATATGCAATGTAGCATCTCTGGGGAATCTTCTTCTGAAGGTGGTAGCCATTGTTAATTCCCTATTATCTTTTTTTGAAGTCCTGTGTCATTTTCATTGTTTTTTTTCTGTTTGGGTTTTATTCTGTTTTGTCTTGTTTGATTTTATTATATTCTATGGCATGGGCAGCTATTTCAAAAGTAACAAGATATTTTATGGTAACCATTTTGGATTTACTATTATCTTGTTTTGAAGTCCTTTATTGCATTCAATGCTTTGTTTTTATTAGTTCTATTCTGTTTTGTTTGATTTTTACTATATCTGAAGTTATGGGCAGCTATTTTGAAGACAACAAGAGGCATTATGGTAACCATTGTTGATTTCCTATTATCTTGTTTTGAAGTTCAGTATCAC